>JACXGM010002532.1:12487-28935 GCA_016801145.1 Umbra pygmaea
GAAGCGTCAACCAATCAGGACACATCACGCCATGTGTACCAGCTAAACTACGTCGAACATAATTAATAGCCATTTAGCATCTTAAAAAATGAGAAACACATACAAAAATAAACGAATGAAAATGTGTTTTTATTTAAGTCAATTATATGGAAAACCAATACTCAAGTGATTGACATTTCCTACGAAACGCCCATAGAGCAACGAGTTCTAGGCTGGAGAGCGACGCGAGGCTTGCAATTTCGCTCTCCCCAAAAACAGGTGTGAACGCAAGGTTAGTACACATCTGTCGCTCGCGACATCTGAAAAAAAATCTTCACTAACACACGGTCAACTCCATTCCTTCATCTGATTGAAAACAGCAGGCAATGGGAACCACAGAGAGTCACAGTATACTGGCACAGTATTCAAGCCACCATGTAAATTAACGCCTATAAGGCAAAAAATATTTCTGCCAGCAACTGGTAATCTACCAAATATATATAGTTTATTGATGATACTCGGTTTGCCATTACAATAAATCAAATGATTAGCAATGAATGTAATGTATGTGTTACATGAATATGCCATTACAGAGTCAAATTCAGAGCATAGGTGAAAAATCATCCCGTTAACTAGACCTTTCGTTTACTTCAGCAGATGTTAAAGCTATTCCCTAATTCTACCAAGATTCTGTCATCAATTTATGGGGAATTCATAATGATATCACATCGGATAGTAGGCTTTAGTATTAAATGGTAGACTATAGTAAAATAAAAAGTGCTTAGAGCTGCTAATTGTATTTGTAGTTTGTTGATTTCCAAGTATAAAACCTATTGAAATGTTTTCAGTGTGTGTGTATCCTTTTTTTTACATTTCCATCTCATTTTAACAAAACCGTGATAATATTGATAACCGTGATAACTTTGGTCACTATAATCGTGATATGAAATTTTCATACCGTCCCATCCCTACTACCCACCCATCCACCCCAGACAGTGATTTGCCAGTTTAAACCACCCAATTTAGACCCCCGGGCATCATCAGAATGCTTTGCCCAGGATACGAACCCTGGCCAGGTTGCCATGCTGAGATTGCTGTCATTAATCTTTATGCTGTGTGATCATCCTGGTAGTTGCTCCACGGACTGTGCCGCTGGCAGGCACTACGGTAGTGGGTGATGGGAATGTAAATGCAAATGGGCTTCTGGTGTTCATTGATCCTCTTGCTCACCTGGTTGCTCAGACATTGGCTGATGCAGCGCAGATGGCTCAGTGGTTAGCGAGTGAAGGTTGCCGGTTCGATTCCCGACTGAGCCAAATGTAGTTGTGTCCTTGGGCAAGACACTTCACCCTATTTGCTCCCAGGTCATTGCTGTAAATTTGAAATTGTTCCTAGTCAAATAACCTGGTTAAATAAATGTTTTAAAAAATTGTCTGTCTTTTTATAGCTATCCCTATTATGACACTCAGGGGATGTGGTGTTAATCAGTTTCCACACCCAGGACAATAACTTAAAATATTACAGTGGTTTTCAAAAGCATGTTTACATTTTTAGGAAAATATATTGTCCGACAGGATTGTTTGGGATCCAATATTACTTTCCCTCACTTTTGCAGTGAAGATGAATCGTCTTTGTTTTGCACGGACATGGGTGGTCTAATCATTCTGGCTGTGACGCTTGGTTCATTTCCCTTTAGGTCATGTTTTTGTTAGCTGTAAATGTGACACAGCTGAAAAGGAAGGTGTTGAAGCTTCCATAAAACTGCTAAATTTAACTTTTTGGAGTTGGAAATGGTCTATTCTTATAACCTAAAGATTGCAGACTGACCTTCATCCTCTTTATGTTTTTTAGTTTTGGCGTGATTTTTACCCAGTTATTCCACTGGACAAAATGATGCTCTGATGTAAAGAGTGTAACAGCCTGGACTCTTTACTATCCTCAAGGGCCAATTTATTTTTACAGCTCAGCTATAATAAACATCTGGCAATAATTTAATACATTTGCACAGATGTTTACTTTCTGCCACAACAGCAAGTACACACTAAAATATGCAGCACACAATTGAATGTGTTGTTTAAGCCTTCAATCGTGTTGGTTATTGGGCTGCCGGTTTTTCAACCCTGCAGTGAGAAAGCTAATGAACACTGTCTGGGGCTGTGCCACTGCAAGGCATGGAGCACAGTGCTTGCCTCTGCAAATGTGCTTATTTCATCAGCATAGCCAGATTTGAGATTTAATTCTGAAATAATTATTCTATTACATAATATAGACCTAGTTTCATTTGTTTGGATGGTAATGTGTTATGTAAATTTGAGGAATGGATTTATTTGGAAAAAATCCCTACTACAGCGGGGCTGCCCAATGCTGTTCCTGGAGATCTACCATCCTGTAGATTTTCACTTTAACTCTAATTTAACACACCTGATTCTAATAATTAGCTAAATTACATCTAAAATAGGTTGCCCAGAACTAGTGTTAGAAAGAACCTACATGATGATAAATCTCCAAGAACAGAGTTGGGCTACTCTGGGCTACAGGGATGTAATAATAAATGGTTAATGATGATGATGATAATAATAATAATCCATAAAGTATAATGAATAATAACAAGAAGTGAAAGTGTCTCCGACAAAAAGTGTACGTCAAGACACTGGAATTTGTACTTGTTCTGGCCATGTGACGTATTTCTTCAACAGGAAAATAATTATTCTGTCATCCACCATGGCTTACCAGTATGTTCTTTCTTTTTAAGAATGTACCAAATAGTTGATTTTGCCCCACTTAAAATTGTTAGGCTCTCTGATGGGATTGTTCAGATATTTCAAAAGTTGCCTTACTGGCAGTGACAGCTCTTTGGACCTGTCATATTGACTGTCAACACCAAGAGATACTGAATGCATATGCCACGCTTGGTATGTACATATAAAAAGTGCTTTAATTCCTGAAACGTTCACCCAATATGGATGTAAATAACCTCAAATTAAAGCTGAAAGTCTGCGCGCAATATGCTGTAGTCACCTGAAATAATATATATTAACGAATATTTATGGACCTAACTGTAACTATTGCTATAAACAGTCTCTTTATACACAAAAGGTTGTTGTTTATTTTCATCTATCATTCTTCATGATCTCAGTCTGGTGAGAGGGCCCATTCAAATTTTAGGTAAAAAGAGTTCCTTATGGTCAATAGTTATTTATGAACACCCTTAACCTGATAATTTAGGATTTTATTAAGAACTTCCCAAAATGGGTGAACCCAGTTTAGTGACTCGAGAGCTGACTCCTTTTTAGTGACTCATATTCAATTGTATCATTCATGAATGAAACATCTTTCCAACTCAGTATAGTGTTCTCAAAAAGTGAGCTAAAATAAAGTCGGTCTCCTGAGCATGAAATTGTCAGCAATTCATTGAACTCCCCCACCGGTGAAAATTGTCTGTAGTTGACTAAGGACGTGTGCTATGATTGGTCAGAAAGCTGTACAACTCTTTGAATGCGTGAAGGCTCATTTACTAAAGTGATAGTCTCTATTGTGTTGGTAATGATTAGACATGTCGTTGCCATGGTTTTGTTTAGTTTAATCTAATCTAATCACCCCCTCCACCAAAGAAATGTCATCATGTTGTCAACTTTTGTTTGCTTTGTTTGTTGTGTTGTGCATTTCTCTGAGAAGTATCCTACTTTATTTGCTCCTCTTTTTAGAAACACACTTATAAAGCTATAAAGCTATTTATTAATATTTTAAAAACATTAAAAAGTTATTCATATAAGATAATCTTTCCCTACACAAAAGCAACACCTAAAATTCATGATCATTATCAAAGTCAATCTGGCCACAATTCCTGTTGAAATAAAATGATTATAATCAGTAATAGATGTACCGAAATTGGTAACGAACAACATTGTGTTCTTAAGTCGTCATTTGAACTCTGGGAGCACGCACTGGATTCAAACCCAGACCGCCCGGTTGAAAGACGACATCAATTTTGTTACACTATCAAGGACGTGTGAATTAAGTATGTTTTCGGTGATGTTGAGTTTAAGTCAAGGTATTTTAAGGTATTTTAAATATACAATAGCCAGTTTAGATGAGACAATTACATTTTAGGACAATAGTTTATTGGCTAAAGCGCTACAAATAATACATTTTACTTCAGAACGTAGTTGTACTGTGCACTCTAGAGATATCCAGGGGAAATGCTTTGGATGAATGTGCACCCTGGAGCCACCTGGTGGCCATTCATTGTATTGTTTTTTTTTACTGCCACCGAAATATAATTCAGTCGGCTGAAGTGCACCTTGGTACAGCTTGGTACAACCCCGCCCCTTTTCCACTACTTGATTGTACATCTGTATCATGCCTAAAGGTAACAAAGGCCTCAAATCTATATGTGACCGGTAATGCCTAAACCAAAGTTTTACCAAGCCCAAGTTTTTACCGTCTTCCAGTCTCTACATGTACACTTAAGATGCGGATCACACAAAAACACACTCAGTAATTATCAGAGCTTTGGTGGAAAAAACTTAGCTTGAAGTGATGTTGTTTCTATAGCTGGACAAATTGGCAAAACCTGTAATGCCACTTCATTGGGATTATTGTAAAGTTTTAGGGAATGTTTTTTCTAGTGTCCTCTTGAAGTATCTGTCAGAAAAGCAATTCGGAACGCAATTAGGAGCCAGTAGAGTGTGACTGACTCCAACTACAGGCTGGGGTTGAAGGAGGTGGCGTTTCAAGTCTGCACTAAAGTGCAGGGGGGCTGATGCCCTGTGATTGGTTGCTAAAGAAAAAGGGTGAGATAAAGAAACTTAAGTCTGTACTCTTGTTATTCAGGTCAGTGACTTCCAAACGCACTCCTGTAGTCTTCTCGTCCGTCTGGCACGGCTGAAAGCGCTGAATGTGTAAAAGTGGCTGTCACTTAAAGAAAGGCTCAATTGTGCCTGGCGGCAATAAGGTCTAGTCACAGTCTTGTACGAGGATTTGTCAATCATTTTACCCTCTGTCTCAGCGAGTAGGCGGAGATTAGAGGTGTACAATGTTCTCAGCACCTTTGCTTTACAGGGTGTTTTTAATTAACATTTTTGGAGTATGTGCAGATGTAGCAAATTTTGCTTAATGGAAAAAGATGTCCAGTAGAGAGAGTAGAAAAGGCTCTTCAAGACACCATGTATTAAAGGATGTGTTTGAAACAGAGGAAGTGAGCTGGGAGGCTAGCTAGTGAGACCTGTCACCTGTCAATATTCTACACTTCCGTGTCCTCAGATTGTATTCAGCCCTGTAATCTCCTGTCTCCGATTGTCTGCCCGCAGATTACAGTCATTAAAGTACGATGAAGCCGGCCCAAGTGTCAGAAACCCACAAATTAGATGCATTGTCCATGACAAGGGTGATCATTGGGTTTGAAACTGCCGCTTTGTCCAAGCCAGAGTTAGATACACCGAGATAATAGCAATTTGAATGAACTGTTTTATTGGTTTGAGTATCTATAAATCTTTGTTTTATGATAACTCTAAGGGTGAAGTTTTATTGAATTAAAAAATATATGTGTATATATAGTGTACAGTCAGTTGCATATATTTCAAATTCTTGTATACAGCATTATCTTTTTGTTATTGTTATATTTAAGTAAATAATTGAGAACATATTGATTTAGAATAATGTTGAAAAATAGGCTTGCACAACATGGGCTTTCTGTTGTATGGAAAAGTTACTCCAGGCTGACCAACATCAGACATTGTTTTGGATTTTAGCCACTCTCTGTCAGTCATGTTCAGTTCCCTCCTCTTCCTGTCACTCGAGGGGGCATAGCAGGACTGATGTTGGTGATGACTGCTGTCTTTCTGGTCTGTGTTAATGGTTAGTGTAGACATTTGTAAGCTATTTCCGCCATGTCAAAATCAAACTCCCCTTATATGTCGAGCTGTCCACTTATCCTGGGCTTTCTTCCCTTTTTGTCTTTTTCTCTTTTATACATCCCTTATCTAAAGTTTTTTCATACGACTTCTGTCTCCCCTGTGCAAAGAAGTAGGGGGTCTTTGGGGTTAGGTCTGAACTGCAGCTGTAGATTGATTTCATAATCAACCATTTCCCCAAAGACTCCCCACTGTGCCTACCATAGTAACGTGTTACCTAAAGTCAGAGTGGCTCTTGCAGCTAAACATTTAAACAGGATTAATGACACAAGAAATTTTACCACCCTAGGGGAGATTTTGGGATTATTTTACCGTGACATTATTTTTCAACAGTGTATTACATATTCTCGGCTGTAGAGATGGTGGTGTGCTAAATCACTCCGTGCTACATGACTCTGGCTGATACAGCATCAACTGCAGCGCAACATCTAATTACAATAACTGCCCATTTAAAGAAAACATTAAAAAAACTATATTTTCAAAGTTTAGCCTACATATAATAAATTAAACTGCCACAATCTCTTTTATCATATAACTAAGTTTATTATGTGATTGTATCATCACAAGCACATATTGCTCTTTAGTTTTTTTACTCCTTATTCTTACTTCGTTTTTGGCACCTTATCACTACCTGGAGTTTTCACAATATTGATTCCATTCCAGCAGCAGCATATGCATTCTAGTGCCATGCAGTACGCTTGTAGATTTGTATTTAGTCTACTATTATTTTATTGCAGTTTTTCAGCGATTAATTTGCCTATTTGAAATGAATTTAGGAAAGGTTTAGCCATCTAGTGGTGTTTAGAGGGACAGATAAAACAAACGAGATGGCAGAGCACACAAATAATTAGGGGTGTCACGATACCAAGAATTTAGTAGTGGGTGCCAATACCAGTAAAATAACACGATTCTCGATGCCGATTTCAATACCACTATAAAAAAAGATTTGCTAGGCTTCCATGTACTTGAACTTGAAACATTAACTTCTTTATTAAAATACTTGAAAAATATAAAAATGTCAAAACAAGACATGAATGGTCTATAGAGCAACAACTAGTGTCCCCAGACACATTCCAGACATCTTTTCAAAAGGTCCTGTGCAAAAATGTGTTAATAAATAAATTATCCAATTTCTGAAACTGCAATGATATTAGATCTACAAGGCCTATTTAAAACATTAACGTTTTGTGCACTGCTGATGGAGAAAGTTAGCTAACAGCTTGCTGCTTCAAGCTTGTGGTTTTAAATTGTTTGGAAATTGTTAAAGTAGCTGTACAGAAAACAAGGTGAAAATAAAGTTTACTTTTTTTTTTACTCAAAATATCAAATATCCACCTTGACAAAAGTGCATTGTTGATGATAAGTAAACATCGGATATTTTGGAAAAACGACATCCAATCCGAGACAAGTAATGATTTTATATCAATAAAAAATACATACCATACAATTCACCCACCACAGTGGCTAGTTGATTAATCAAATGTACCCACCACTGTGAAAAAGTACTAGCATTTGCCTGGTGACTGGTGTGAATATCCCACCCTCATAGAATGTATTACTATTCAGTTGTGTTGTGGTTTCACTTAGCTTTTGAAAATATAATATGCACTTATAAGTCAATTTGGATAAGATGTTTTATGTTATTTTATTTTACAAGGCAATTGACTGAGAACTTATTGTCATTTACAGCAATGGCCTGGGGAGAAGTAGGGAGGAAAGTGGATAAATAAGCCAATTGAAAGCTGGGGATGATTAAGTTGCCATGCTGGTGTGAGGGCCGGATTGGAAATTTGACTACGACACCAGGGTTAACACCCATTCTCTTATGAATAGAGCCAAGGGATCTTCAGTGACCACTGAGAGTCAGTATACCTGTTAAACATCCCAGCTGAAACCTCTACCTTACACAGGGTAGATGTCCCCTTCACTGCCCCGGAGCACTGGGAATTATATTTAGACCAGAAGAAGGAGTGCCCCGTACTGGCCCTCCAACAGCACTTCCAGCAGCATTGGTCTCCCATGTAATATGTAAATGTACAATTATTGAATAGTTAACAATATTACAATTTAAATGGTTAATCACCTGTGTACTTGGCAGGTTTGCTGATCTGTCATCATTTGCAACTGTGATTACTTGAACTAGCCATGGTCTTGTATTGCAATGTTTAATAATTTCAGGTTGCCGGCAAGCCATATATTGACACATTGTCCATCCCCCACTAGAGTCAGGTGATGTAGAGCAGAGTGTGTAAATTGTGAAAAAGATTTGCTAAATATAATTATTTCGGCAATGAATCTCACCTGCAACGATCAACAAAAGTAGCATAGTGTTTTTATTTTTGGATGCATGCAAACTTGCCTCCCTTTGAGTCATTGGCGCCCTAGGCGACTGTTTTGTCTACTTGTGCCAGAAGCAATACCTGCCTACTTTGTAGAGACATTATGTTAGTTTTGCATTACAACAAAATATGTGAATCCTTTGGAATTAACTGGATTTCTGCAGAAATTGGTCGTAATATTATATCTGGTCGTCAAAAGACAAAACAATAGATAAACCCAGTCTGCTCAAATAATAACACAAATAATGTATTTTTAGATTATTCTAATTTACATTTTAATACATTTAAACATATATACTGCAGGGTGGATAGATATGTGAACCCTTAGGCTAATGACATCTCCAAAAGCAAGTTAGAGTCAGGAGACGGCTAACCTGGAGCCCAGTCAATGAGATTGGAGATGTTGGTTAGAGCTGCCCTGCCCTTAAAAAAACTCACAAATTCAGAGTTTGCCATTTACAAAAGCTTTGTCTGATGTGAACCCATGCCTCGAACAAAAGAGATCTCTCAAAAACCTAAGAATTGTTGATGGAAAGGGTTAGAAAATTATCTCTGGAGGCCTTGATTTTGATCAATCCATGGTAAGACAAATTGTCTATGAATGAAAAATGTTCCCCTTAGGAGTGGACATCCTGAAAACATGACTGCAACAGCAGAATGCTCAATAAGGTTCACAAAAATCCTTGACTTTCAGCTAAAGACTAAATATGATAAACATTTCTGGTTGGTCTACAATATGTAAAATGCTAATCCAGAATGGTCATAGGAGGACACTGTTGTCCAAAAAAATACATTACTACACATTTGATATTTGCAAAATAGCACCTGGATGTTCCCCAGCGCTACTGGCAAAATATTTTGTGTTCCCATGAAAGTGAAGTTGTTTGAATGAATGTGTGGAGAAAATCTTGTCCCAACAGTATTGAGTGGGCATCACGGTTTGGGTCTGCTTTGCTGCCTCAGGGCCTGAAAAGCTTGCTATCATCAAAATGAATTCCCAAGTTTATCAAGACATTTTGCAGGATCATTTAAGGCTCTCTGTCCACCAGTTGAAGCTCAACAGTATTTGGATGATGCTAAAAACTACAATCCTAAGAACAGAAGTAAATCAACAACAGTAGAGTGCTAACAGAAGAAAATGCGCCTTCTGGACTGGTCCAGTAAGATGCCTGATCTCTCCCAGATTGAGGTTCTGTGGCATGATCTCATGAGAGAGATTCCCACCAGACAGCTAAAGTGTATTGCTGAACTAAAACAGATTTGTAAAAGGGAATGGTCCAAAATTCATCTTGACCATTTTGCAGATCTGATCCGCAACTCCTTGAGGGTTATTGAATCCAAGGTTTCACTTATGTTTTACACCCTGCATTGTGAATTTTTACCAATGTGTTAAAACATGAGAAGTTTGGACGTGTGTGTTAAGAGTATGTCTAGCTCTTTAAATATCTTCAAATATTCTCTGATGCATGAGCATTTATTTTTTCTGA
Organism: Umbra pygmaea; assembly: GCA_016801145.1. Lineage (NCBI taxonomy): Eukaryota > Metazoa > Chordata > Actinopteri > Esociformes > Umbridae > Umbra > Umbra pygmaea. Next base: position 22,205 of record JACXGM010002532.1, read on the forward strand.
AGGGATATGTGAATTGTGTGTGTTTATTTTGTAGTTCTGAGCAGCTGTTCATCCCCAGGCTAGGAAACTGGCGAGGAGAGGGAAGACTGAAAATGCTGCACTATCCTTATCATCTACTATCATGGAGCGATTCTCCACTCTCTCATGACTGGATAGCGTCTCTCTGTCTCTCTCTTTTCTAAACAACACCCTTTGTCTCTCCATCCTCTCGAGGATCGACAGAAGGGGTGGGAACACCAAACACTTTCCCTCCCTCACTTCCTTCCTCCTTCCTTCCCCTGAAATGTCCCCATTGTCTCTTCATCTTCCACTTCTCTCAGGACTGAGAATTCAGTTTTTTCTTTTCAGCCTACTTGTTTAATATTTCCTTCTGAATGATGATAATCATTAAAATATAGAATGGATGGATAATAAACACCTTTGTTTATTTTGCCACCAGGGTGCTTGTTCTTGCTATTCTTTCAAAATTATATTAGCTAAATGCCCGAACATATTGTTGACTATTTTTCATTCTGATGTCAAGCCTAGTCCCATTCTAGTTAATAACTACGCTGTCTATTGGTTAAAAAATTGGGAGGTTTGTGTTTTATTTTTGATGTTTTATTTTCATAAAATATTTTCTCTTACGGTATATCCTATTAATAATTTCAATCAATTGTCATAGCTTGAATGTGATCGGACTGTCCCTGGCTAAAATAAATTTTCTATTATTTCGACCAGTTGATTTGTTAACAAAATTTCTATGTTTATTTTTCCATATACAGTAGAAAAATATATATTATTTTCATTTAAATGAGATCTATGAAGTTAGCTTCCCTGATTCTTTCAATGCACTCTAGCTTATTCAGTAGGCAAGAACCATTTGCCTTTCAACACAAACTCAGATTTTCTGTTTCAAAATAATAGCGCTCATAATTCCTTACAATAATCATTGTTAATTCATTGCATAGGTAGTGTCCATGTTCATGTGTTGCTAAAATTAGTCTTTTGTGTGATAAAACAGACTCTATTAAATGTTTTTTTAAATGTAATCATGTTTTCACATGAGACACTGACAATATATTCAATCAAATTGTGTGTACGACATATTTGTTACTGTTTTTAATAAAACATGTTAAATTATAATTTTTTTGCTATCACATGCTCTTATTGTTTCTTTACACACAATACAAATGCATTTAATTACAACTCACTAGCTATATAATGAATTAACAATGATTATTGCAATGAATTAAATGAGCACTATCATCTTGAAAAAAAATATATATCCGAGTTGGTGTTGCTGACATAATAGCGGGAGTGGCTAGAACTGCTAGATGGGAGCAATTCTTACACCATGTAGCTTAAAGGTATAGTCCGCGACTTTTGTGATTGCAAAACTATTTTTTAGGCTCCCCATTTTACTCCGGATGTGTAGTATATTGTTTATATTATATGCACAATCTAATTGGGATCATTATCTTACCGCTATTAGCATGAAATCCAATTTTTTTTTGTTGTGGAACTGATTTTTCTTATCTTATACCTTAAAAATTTCTTACATAGTGTCAAGGAAATTCCCTTCCCTCTTCCATCTCAAGCCTCTTTCCTCCCTTCCGTGGGATTAAAGGGCAGCCAAGGAAGTATACTGGAGCGTCCAGGGAAATGTTGCATTTTGTTTTTGTGAAATAGTGCGCAACGATGCGGCAGTGCACCAATTGTTGTCAAGAAGAGGATGGAGAGACATAACGTGTTCCTTTTAGCAATAGAAACAGAGAGTGGGAGAGAGACGTGGGTGACAGGTGGATAGAGAGGGAGCTGAGCGGGAGAGAGGGGCGGCTGACAGGTGAAAAGGCAGTTTGGAGGATCAATGGAGGAGACAAAACGTGCAGCTTGATGGATTGATGGAAGTTTTGCCCTGCGCTCGCACGCTTGTTTGCACGTGTGACCCGACCGCGACCCCATGGGTTCACTCTGACTCTGAAGAGCTGGACTGTGATATTGCAGAAGAAATAAAAAGGCAAAGGAAAATCAATAACGTGCTGTCTTCACTATCCCCTACCCAATTACTAAAACCCCAAAGTGCACAGGTCGCTCACACCCTTATAATTACCAGTTTGCCCCAGTCCTCGTTTATTACTCCCCTTATGAGAAAAATTGCTACAGTACTAACTCACAATACAGACTAAGTGTCACGAATGTATGGGACTCGCCACAGGTTGGGTTGGCACCACCTGTGGTCAGCCATGGACATTACCTATATATTCCTTTTGCGCATGTCTCTGTCTTGTTTGTCACCTAAATATCATCAGCTGAACCATGTCCCTAATTAAGTGTGTGTATTTAATGTTCCCCTATGCTTGTTTTGTGTTTTGCGTTATTGTTACACTTTTCTGTGTGGGTGTTATTGTGGCGTATGATGAGAGGAGCTGAAGAAGCGATACATTTATTACCAAGCGTGTCTTCACCACATAAAGTGTGTAAGGTATATTCGTGTTGAGATGTTGATAAGCACACGCTCTGTATTAGTCATTGTGCCTATGCCACATACTGCATAGTGGACTATTATATTTGTTGTGCAGATCTGTCTCTATGGTTATGTTCAACTCCTCTAAGAATGCTACATGTGTCTGTTACTCCCTGTCGACTAAATAAAACATGACGACAGTAATACTCCTGCATTCCGCCTCCGCCACTCCACCAACACCTTCGTGACACTAAGCAGCAATAGTAATCGTTTTTGTCTGTCACTCAACCTACGCCAGGAGTAGACATTTGTTTTTCATTCTCTCCTAATCAGGAACTAATTAAGACCTAAGCACTTTTAGCAGGCATCAACAAATAATGAATGATGGGAAAAAAGCTGTATTCTATCATAACATAATTTTGCATGAGCAAACCCATAGAATTATTGCCACACTTCTAAAATATTTTCAATAGTTCACTGAAAAATCCTTTGGTAAATTTAAGTGTTGACAGAAGCTCCCAACCAGGGGTACAGTAACCTTTGTCTCTTCACAGGGGTTGAGAAGTTCTATGACACCAAATTATTCCTAGTAAACTGCACATGACAGGGTAGAGGTACTCTGTATAAAGCACAGTTGGTGGTCCAGTAGCTGAAAAATGTTGGGAACCACTTGTCAACAAGGTGTATAATGTCACAGTGTTTTAGTAAGTAAACAGAACATTCTGTTATGTACTTGAAGACCAAATAACTGTCTGAGGATGCCAATAACAAAATCATCTTTAAACTTTAACATACAAATGCCCAAGGTTACGATCCATCTCCCTATACACTGAAATTCCTAAAAAAGATCTACAAGTAGAGTTTCATCCCAGGAAGGGTTATTGATAGGAAGCCCAAGAAGTTGCTGAAAGAGATGATTTGAAATGAAACAATCCTTTTATATAAATCTACTGGGTGCCACCAACAGAAAAATATTTGTGCTCTTTGGCAAAGCAGATCAGTGCATTTTGTTTTACAGATAACATTAAAATGCCCTACCTACAGTGAAATCTGGGGGAGGTTTGATAATGATGTGTGTTGCTTTACGGGTACACTTGAACATGTGCCTGGCCTAAGGAATTTCCCTCATTGTCATGGTAATTTGAGGCACATGTTCTACCTATTGTCCAGACACTACTGTAGGTCTTCGCCAGAAGTTGTCGCACTTTCAGCAGGATGACCCAAAACACACATCAAATCAGTTAGGAATGACTTAAGAAGAAACATTGGAAGTTGCCAGCGACCTATGGCAAGTGTTAACATTAAAACGACCATGATGACATTGGACTGCCATTGACAGTAACTGCAAAGTTTGACAGTTAAGCTAGGTTCTAGTATGTCAGTGTTTATAGTTATAGACTAACCCAATATGTACTTTTTATTTTCCTGTCATGAAGGAAGTGGGGTTGTACTGTAAACTTTGGTCATTTGTGTCCGTATGTTCGCGTAGGTTGAAATCCTGTGGGCGTGTGCCTTCCCTGCAAATGACTTGAGTGACGAGGCTGGAAAAGCTGTATTCCTGCAACAGCTGTCGGCCACACTCAGGCACAGCGCGAGCCTCCCACTGGAGACAGACCGTCGCTAACCAGTCGTCAGTCACACCACATTCCAAAAACAGTCAACCCTCTCTTTTCATCTGCTTTTTTCCCTCCAATTCCTCTACTCTTCCTCGATGACTCTTAACTTTCAGTGAGAGCAACAGTGAAACGTCTCAGGTTTCTTTTTTTAATGACTATTATTATAATCTTAGTTTTCTTCAGTTTTTTGTTCGCTGACAGTTTAACAGCCAATTACGCAGTGCCGGGCTCACTGTTAGAGCGGAACGTGTCTGTGAATGCTAATCTATTCAGAGCGCGTTTACCTTTGGTCATCTACAGTAGCGACGTTATCCTACTCCACCCCCCCTTGCTCTCTCTGTTTACCTTTCCAGGCCACGCTGTCCACAACTCCCACCAACAGGGTAATTTTGTCATTCTCAGTAATTATGAGATCATGGGAACTGTAATGTGCTAATACCACCTCATCAATAATGTTTAGCTGTTATCTGAGAACCTGGGGATGTTTTCTTATGGTGCCAACTTGAGTTCCTGTGTCTTACTGGACTATCGACTGCTTCCTGCTTTAAGTTTTTAGTGTCATTCTCCTGACAGAATCACTACCACTCAGATGTACATTTTGTGGCTATTCACTGATGATGGTGAAATCTTAAGTGAAAAGTGATCGCATGCATTCTTGTGTGTATGTAGCACAGGGTGAACATCTGGTTTGGCAAATTGACGCAAATGAGGAAGTGCCTTAAACCTGCATTCTATCTGAATTCCACCTGGGGGCGATACGCCTGGTTGCAAAAGAGCTTGGTTTCTGTAATAGTCTATGAGAATGAGAGACATAATATACTTAATTTACTGAGGGAATAATCAATTTTATAATGAGTATATGATCTTAATCGCTAGATGTAGGCCTTCTGCAGTATATCATGATGTTTTTAAATTGTGGTCTTGTTGATTTTAAAATTAACGATAAAGAAAAGGGGCGTTTAGGGCGTGGCTATGGCGTTCGGTTGTACGACAAGACACTCAAATGAGTTGGCAGTTCACCTTTTCCGCTAAGTAACGTTACATTTTGTTTTACATTTTGTTTTAATACTGTTTTTCGTTAGCATCCCAATTAATATCAGTAAGCTACCTAGATTACTCCTCCCTCTCGTCTAAAATCGTCACATCCGCATACAAGATGTGTGCGCCCGTAATGGTAAATTCGATGACCGAAATCAGATCTTAACAAACCAATGGGTTACGTCACACATGGTTATATCCAGTAATTATACAATCTATGGTATGTAGGCGTGTGAATTTCAGAGAGAGTTTCTGTTGTAAGCCCCCACATAACAGCCAACACATGGCAGCCAACTGAGATACTCTGATGTGTTTGAATAGAAAAGCATCTATATTTAATAATGGTTTCTTCTAAACAGACAGTATTGTATCTTCGGCCCGGGAGCTGAGGCTCTAACAGCTATGAATAGATAGGCAATCTAACCTGGCTGGTGTCACTCCAGAACGTAAGCTGAAAGACAGATGGTGAATGCCAAGCTACGATTTCATTTGATATTTATATATATATTTATATCTTTAATCCCTCTTTTGAAGGATTAATTTCTTTTTTATGTGATGTAAGATGACACAAGATGTATCAAATCACCATTGACCAAAATGCCAAATATCCAACATTTTATGAGGAAGTTAATCACATTCATGGGAGTCCTTTTGAATATTCTTTCTGATGTAATATCCCTTTGTATAACAATCACAATGCATTATGTGCAGAAATGGCTTTTTAATGTCTGAATGAAAATGGGACGAAGATCAGAATTCACACCATATATCAGGGCTTATATTCACATCAAAAACCACCTAGGCCCTAGGGATTGATAAATGGTTTGTTTGTGCTTTTTTATGAATTCATATTTTAGATGCAAAATTACATTTTGGAGCACAGGAACTGCAATTATTCCAAAATGGATGTGTAAAGTCATTGACGTGTGAGCATTTAGAACTCATATCCTACTGTTTCTGTTTGTCAGTGAAACCTAAAACCGAAAGACAATTTTGTCAACATCAATTTATGACCAATATTTGTTTAATTTATCAACGGTGTGTTAACGTGATGCTAGGATGTGTATTTCATTTCTCAAGTACCTTATACACTGATATGCAGTCAGGTTGATAAATATTTGATACTTATCATTATTTCAGCTGTCTACTATGGCATATTGGAGTTGAAATGAAATAGTGAATATTATCTCAGAGTGCAGACCTTCTACTTTAATTTGTGTATGTACATCCAAATCGGATGAACGGTATAGGAATTAACGCACTTATATAAATCTGATCCCCCACTTTTTAAGGGGCCAATAGTAATTGGACAATTGGCTGGTCAGCTGTTCCATGGCCAGGTGTGTGTAATTTCTCATTAGCTGATTTACAAGTAAGCAGATAAAAGGTCTGCATTGGATTTCAAGTGGGGTATTTGCATTCAGAAGCTGTTGGTGTTAAACTTCAATGATGATGTCCAATGAGCTGTGTCTGCTAGTGAAGCAAGCCGTCATTAGGCTGAAAATCCAAAGAAACACATCAGAGAGATATCAACAACATTAAGTGTGGCCAAATAAACAATGTTGTGCATCTCTAAAAAGAAAGAATGCACTGGTGAGATCAGAAACACCAAAATGCCTGAAAGATGTGAA
>JACXGM010002532.1:29035-46594 GCA_016801145.1 Umbra pygmaea
AAAGTGCTTAGAGCTGCTAATTGTATTTGTAGTTTGTTGATTTCCAAGTATAAAACTTGTTGAAATGTTTTCAGTGTGTGTGTGTATCCTTTTTTTTACATTTCCATCTCATTTTAACAAAACCGTGATAATATTGATAACCGTGATAACTTTGGTCACTATAATCGTGATATGAAATTTTCATACCGTCCCATCCCTACTTCCCTGGTATAATAAACCAGAAAATGTGAAACACTACACAAACACATTAATCACACAAAACGCTGACTTGCTTCTTGGTCGGTCTGTGTGGAGTAGTGGGCTATGTTGCTGCCCTGCAGGACAGTCTACATAATGAAAGTCAGTGGTTCGAGCCTGACTATGACAGGGGCAGTGTGAAAAGCATTGGCGGGTCAGCGACATGTGGTTGGATGAAACATACAAGCACCCCTCAGCATCCCACATCTCTACCAGGACTTGCGGTGCTGCCGACAAGGCAGGGTCCACCGGGTATTGGACATAACCAATTGGGAGAAGACATTGGGAAATATCACCCCAAAATTGATTGAAAACAAATATTAAAGATAAGTTTTTAGTTTAATTGGCAAAAGATGGGTGCATATCCACAGCTAAACACACCTATCATTCTTGTAATTTACTTTGCCTGATAAGGATCAGATTTTGCTGATAAGGGCTGCTTGTATACACTAAGGAGACAAAGTTGCTTTTGTTTCCAGAACTGCATCTGCAACTGAATGACTAAATGCACAAAGTAACATTGTGAAGCCAGCAAGGAACCTACAATTTAGAAAACTCTTTTGTAACATATACACTTTGCACACGCATTGCCCCATAGCTAAATTCTTTACTTTCCATATGAGCAAAACAATTGTTTCCCGACACGTAAACTAAAGGATGTTTCAAAAAAAGTGCAGTGTCATCTTAATAGCTTTCTATATATGTCTAAGATAAATAAAAATAACTGCCAAGACTGACATTTAGCAATATTAGAGTCTAGTTCTCTGAGGATTTTCCTTGTTTATTCATCACCACCACTTACTATTGTAGGTCTACAAAGTTGGAAATGTGCCAACAATGATTACAATGTTGATCACGATGTGTGCAAAAGCTCAGAATGACCAAACATACATATTCATATCAAGCTGATATTTTGAAGACGCATTAAAAATACAGTAACTAGTATGGGAACAAATAAGGGCCAATAATATTTTGAGGTTGTGAATTGATGTTTGCATGTGTAAAAGTTTTGCATCTGTAGAAATATTTTGTGAATGTGTAGAAATATTTTGTGAATGTGCAACACTGGAGTTACAGAACCCAAGTTACGAGAAATCTTTACTGTGTCAAAACGGGGCCAAAATGTTATCTAATCAGCACGTTGCTTATTGATTACCAAATCAGAATGCCGATCAACCAATTAATGAATTATTGATCATCGATACCAATTATTTAAACATTCTAGTGAGGCGCGTTCTCTGCAATCTGGAGTCAGTCAAAATGGAGAAGCCCGGGGCCAACGTTTCACAAGCATAGACAGTTAACAATAACACAGGTGAAACTTACCAGTGTGAAGCTAGCCTCTATAGGGAGCCATCTTCTTTAGTGGATTTCTAGCCATTCCTAGTTTCGCCTTTAGAATAATAGTGTTTGATCTTTGAATCTACCAAGACCCGGCCGTCCCTCTAAACTTTCAGCTCATACAAGGAGAAGACTGATCAGAGAGGCAGCCAAGAGGCCCATTAACACTCTGGATGAACTGCAGAGATCTACAGCTGAGGTGGGCAAGTCTGTCCATAGGACAACAATCAGTCGTATACTGCACAAATCTGGCCTTTATGGAAGTGTGGCAAGAAGAAAGCCATTTCTGAAAGATATCCATAAAAAGTGTCGTTTAAAGTTTGCCACATGCCACCTGGGAGACACACCGAACATGTGGAAGAAGGTGCTCTGGTCAGATGAAACCAAAATCGAACTTTTTGGCAACAATGCAAAACGTTTTGTTTGTCGAAAAAGCAACACAGCTCATCGCCCTGAACACACCATCCCCACTGTCAAACATGGTGGTGGCAGGATCATGGTTTGGGCCTGCTTTTTCAGCAAGAACAGGGAAGATGGCTAAAATTGATGGGAAGATGGATGGAGCCAAATACAGGACCATTCTGGAAGAAAACCTGATGGAGTCTGCAAAAGACCTGAGACTGGGACGGAGATTTGTCAATGATCCAAAACATAAAGCAAAATCTACAATGGAATGGTTCACAAATAAACATATCCAGATGTTAGAACGGCCAAGCCAAAGTCCAGACCTGAATCCAATTGAGAATCTGTGGAAAGAACTGAAAACTGCTGTTCACGAACGCTCTCCATCCAACCTCACTGAGCTCGAGCTGTTTTGCAAGGAGGAATGGGCAAAAATGTCAGTCTCTCGATGTGCAAAGCTGATAGAGACATACCCCATGCGACTTACAGCTGTAATCGCAGCAATAGGTGGCGCTACAAAGTATTAACTTAACTTTAGTTTTTTATTTGTTAAAAAAGTTTGAAATACCCAATAAATTTTGTTCCACTTCATGATTGTGTCCCACTTGTTGTTGATTCTTCACAAGAAATTACAGTTTCATATTTTTATGTTTGAAGCCTGAAATGTGGCAAAAGGTCGAAAAGTTCAAGGGGGCCGAATACTTGCAAGGCACTGTATTCACCAAGTCAGTTGCTGATATTTTTGCACTTAATGACAAAAACCTCCAAGGGACTGCAAACATGGCAGCTGTTTCATTTGTTGAACTGTAAAAAAAATCCTGTTAATGCCTTGTTTGCTTGTGTGTGCACAGCCATTTACCATAATTGAGTTGTACCTGTGTTCAGATTTAACCAATTACATTCCAAACCAGGTACAAAGCTAATTTGTTTTCAGTTGACATCTACTAAAGGGAATCAGATTAAATCTAAATAAAATTCAGCTTTTCCTGTATTACATTCTTTAAGGTTTCTTGATTGGATACAGCAGAAATAGTCATAGTTCACAACAAAGAAACAAAAGATGTATCTTATTGTTTAAATATTCAGTTCAGCAGAGGGATATAAAAACCATATGCACCATTTTCACTGTTCTGAACAGATAGATATCTGAACCATTTCGGTCTGACTTACCATTCTCCAGCTATCATTGACAGAAAATGCCCTGGGTACACATGGCATAGGGGGCTGCTGTAAGTTGCTGCCTTGCAGGACAAGCTACATCATCAGTCAGTGGTTTGAGCCTGACTATGGCTTCTCCAACTTTGCCTGGGTTTTCCAGTGCGAGGTAGCGCAAACTGGCATAGCACTGCCCAGGACTTGGGATAGACAAGTTGGATTATATACCTTGCTCTCCTGCTAATCCTTGTGCAGATCGGGCAACTATAAACTAAATCGCAATGGTATAGTAGTCGGTGAGCGTAATCATCCCGTACACGATCTGACTAAATGCTTTTGAGTTGGATGAGCAGTGTGAAAATAATCGTAAAGCTTAATTAGAAATAATTAAAAAAAAGACATTAGGTATATGATGGACCATTATTATGAAATGGAAGCAGGATGGCACATGGTTCAACGAGTTTGGTGTGGGGGAACTTGAGTGGCCTCCAAAATCTGGTGGAAAGACTTCACATAAGTGGTGGCTGTTATAGCCGCTAAAAAGCTGCAAAAGGGACCAACTAGACATTAATGCCCATGGTTTTGGAATGGGATGTCCAACAAGCGCATATGGGTGTGATGGTCTTATGGGTATATAGTGTATGTAATTTGTATTCTTGTTCTGTTATAGACTAGTAAAGAGCAATCACAGACAGCCAGATACAAGGGTGGCATTACCCAAAAGATGTAGGATGTATGATACTCACATTCACTGGTTCAACTTCAAGAAGAATCTCTTGTTGTGGAACACACAAAGCTGGCATTGTCTGCAGAATAAAATAATAAATGGTCAGAGGAAGAATCAAATAAATAACTGAAAAGAAAAACTGTGATTAATTAAAACAGTGAATTTTTTTGGAAGTGAATAAAACTCACCTTTTACAAATGATGTCAAGTTCCTAACTAAAATTATTTCCTCATATCTAGAGTGGTGTGTAGGGCCGATTGAAGCAGCAGAGTAAAACAAAAATCAACTCAGTCCAGTGTTCATTTTTAATAGAGAAAACATCTTGATCTCCAGCCAAAAAAAAGTAAAACAGTAGCAAAAATAGATGTAAGAGATAGACGGTATCAAAAATTCACTGGCAAAATCAAAAAAATAATATTCACTGCTTTCCAAAACTTGTCCACATTCAAATAAGCAATTCAGTGATAATTCAAATCACGAGGGGAAGAAAACCCCAGAAAAAAAAATGGTAAGTCTCCATGAAAATTCAGTCTGTTCAAAAGCAATATCACGGCATCAAAAGGGAAAAGAAGGCCACAGGAATTTGAAAAGTAAACTATTCAGACTTAGCCTACACATCTCCAAACTGTACACTGTTAAAATGTGGAACTATTTACAATCCCAACTACATCTGGTATCAAATTGATAATTATTAGTTGTTCAGTTGTTCTTGACACACATTTTTAAACTCCGTAAAGCCTTATAACACAAAACTGGTATAGTAATTATATGGTACTTGAAACTACTTCCTGATGTTCACAGACCACATTGTGGTTCATTGCGGTCATCAGTCTAAATAAATAAGCGAAGTAATTTAGAAAACTAGCATGTTTAGGCACAAATTATTTAAACAGCTATCTAAGCAAAGAGTTTAGGCTGACCTTTAGGAAAGATACACTTTAAGACTAATACACATCTTGCCATTTTTAAGCAGCTGTAGCAGAGAGATCATATTCTTTAGGACAACCACTCCCAAGAGTGATTCTTCTTGCACATGACCATGCCTTCAACTGCGATAATGGCTGCATTAGCCTTAGCCTTTTGCAGTTTATCTATAATTGACAAATCATTTGTAAATTGATCTTTTATATTTGACCTGGAATCTAGATCAACTGGATGTATCAAAGAGCAAATGTTCAGAAAACTGGCTACAAGAAATTCAACTATCTCAACAGTCAATTCAAAAAAGTCTGTGTCTGTCCACATGGTAAGCCTGTCAAAAACAAGGTCCTTGGGTACCTCAATGTCATCAAACAATGATGCATTTCCTCCAACAAGGTCTCTCGAATCTCCCTGCCAATCCTTGAGCTTGTTAACAAGCCTTTGGTATTTTCCTTCCATCTCCAACACATTTTCCTTCAAGGTCAGGGCTCTCCAGAGAGGATCAATAATTAACTTTGAAATTAGCCCAACAGCCCTGCATCCTGCTTTCAACTGTGGAACCTCCAAATCAGCAACAACTGATGTAAGCAAACTACTCTCAGCTCCGTACTTACAGGTAAATTCTACCAAATCATCATGAATGCTATAAACCCCTGCAGAGTTATAAAACAAACCATCAATTTTGTGGCCAGTGGATAGACACAAAGGAAGCTCATCAAATTCTCTTTTGTTGGTCAAAAAAACTTCAAAAGTTACGAGCTGACCGTCTTCGGCCCATCCAAGCTCTTGGACAGCATTACTTACAGTATTTACCAAACGCTCAGTTCCAGACTCCAAAACTGCTGATTCAATGTAGGAAGAGCTTTCAGCTCCATTTTCCTTACCTCTTAAAACTGAGTTTTCCCACAGTAGAAGAGTTGTTTTTGCCTGGTGACCTAAGCAGTCAATCAGATGTAAACCACAGAAGAGCTGATTCAAAAGGGAGATCATTGTCTTTTCTGCAGCACCAAAGCCTCCTTGTTTCTCAACTATCTGTGGTAGGATGTCTGAACGGTAATCAGCAAGGATTTGTCCTAATGTCTTTTCGGTACCAGTCCCAACACCAAAACCATTTGAAAATGCTACAAATACCCCTCTCATCTGCTGCATTTCATGGCTCAAAAGAAAACTGTTTATAATTTTCCTGCACATATGGAGTTGGTTGTTCTCTGGACACTGGGATTGTGCAATGTCACATGTGTGGAGATTAAACTCTTTTAAGCAAAAGTGAGTGGGTCTATTATCCGGGTCAAGCCTCATTGTTTCATCTATTTGAATAGAAATTGTCTCTTTAGGATACAGAAAACGTAACGTTTTTTCATCAGCAACCAAACTCTGATAGCTAACAATCTTGGGATATATGAAGTTGTCCTCTGTATCACTTAGCTCCTGTGTCCTTTTTGAATCCATTTGTCTTGTTGACAATCTTTCTGGTGGATCAATCGTTTTATTCTTTTTGTACTGTTTAGTAACAAATGGAATTATAAACACTTCTTTCGAAAATTCTCCATTTACTAAATGTTTAGACATTCGTTTCAGTTTAGATGAAATATGTAAAGCAAGCCGGGGGTGTTTCATATTTTGCCAATCTACATCAACGTTGTATTCCAGAATATCATAGACAGTATTCATATATGGCTTTTTAGTCTTTCTTGCAAACTTGTGAATTTCATACATTATGCCATTAGTTAGTAACTGTAAGTTAATTTTTTTTTTTGCAGGCGGTTTGGAGTTCACATCAAGTTCCAAACCAATTTCATTGCACAAGGGGAAGCAATCTTTCATCCTTGTTTCTGCAAAGGGCATCGCTTTTGCGTCTTTCAAGTTTCTGAGCAGGACATTTGTTGTGTCAGCTGACAATGCGAGTTCAGTTTCATTGGAGATGTTCCTCTTCTTCCCAGATGGGGAATATTGCCCTAATTGTTTAGGTTCATGAGATATGTCTGCTTTAATTCCTCCTTCTGTGGCACATTCTCCTATTTTCCTTTTAAAAACAAACTGTCTTCTGTCTGTTACTTCTTTTTGTCCTTGGTCTTTCCTATCTGTTGCATTTTTGGAATTAGTGACCGGTTCTTCAGTGGTAATTACTCCAGGCCTCTTTATCGTGCCAAAACCCAGTGAAAATATTTTCTTTAAAAAGTGAGGTTTTTTGTTATTTGCCATGCACATAACTTTCTTGACAACTAGTCTTAAATTAGCAATGATATATTTCGATAGCTCGGTTTTCTTAATTGGCAAATCAAGGTCAAAATTGTGCTCCAAGATATCGAGGACAATTTTCTTGTATGTTCCACACATTTCTTTGGCAAAATTGCCCAATTCAATCATTACACCTTTTGTAAGTACATTCAAGTCAAGTTTCTCTTTTGCCCCACATCTGGATTTTACATTAAGATCTAATCCTATTTTCTTGCAAAGAGGGAAAGTACCCTTCATTTTTTTAGATGCCATTAGGTGCCAGCTTTGGTTCCTTGCGAGGCCATAAACTGCTCCACCAGCAGAATGGACCTTATTTGTCTTAGATAACTGGTTGTCTATTCCAACATTCCTGTTAAGCCTGGATCCAGTGTCCAAATCACATTTGTCTGCTGAAAGCATGTCATTAGACCCAGGAAGTTTGGACATAGTGTCATAATTGTTTGCAGTTGAAACAGCGTACCTCAAACCATTGATGGTGTGTGGATCGGGGAGTGTAAAAACCTCCATTTCCATTTCAGATGTTTCTCTAGCAGATTTTACTTTTCTCATTAATTCTTTCAATGTGTGCAATGTGTGTGTCGCAAAATCATACCTTTGATGCTGTTGTAAACCAAGATCAAAATTGTACTCCAAAATATCACAGATCACATGGCGTTGAGCTCTATTAACTTCTTTAGCAAAGTCTGAAACTTCAATGATTACACCATTAGTCAGTAAATGCACATCTAATTTCTGTTTGGGTCCAGACTGAACATTGAAATCCAAACCAATTCTTGTGCAGTTGGAGTATCGGCCCTTTGATATTTTACCAGTTGGGGAGCTTTGCAAAGTACTCAAGTCTTCTTTTTCCCTTTTTAGGAACTTTGTCCTTTTCTTCACATGTTTGTTTATTTTAACATCACAGTCTTCTTTTTGAGCAGAGGCACAAATCAATGGTTTGCAATAAGGTGGAAGAATAGGCCTATGAGTCCTACCGTGGCCTGTCTGCAGCCCTGGAAGTAAATTACTGCAGCTTGCTGTTGTAGGTGAGATTTTGAAAAAGGGGTTGGTTGTGTTTTGGGACTGGATATTTATATTATCATCTAGCACTTGATCATTGCATAGGTGCTGTATTCTAAATAGCTTTACAGTTGGATTCATGTGTCCTCCCAAATAACTACTTTTTGCAACTACATCCTTTGACTGAGTCAATTTAAATCCTTTCCCAATCTGCACATCCCTGGGTGATGTATCAACAGAGGGAATTTGTTTATCTTGTTCTAGTTGAACATGACCAACCAATGTTTCCCCTACATTTACAGTTGCTTGGGTTATCTCCATCTCATCCCCCACTGGCTTTATATCTACATCCATCTCACACAAGAACGTAACTAGCTGGGCAACGGCCAGGGTCACTCAGTTAAATTAGGCTCTAATCACTACAAAGTAGCATTCAGGTCAACGTAGCAATCGACTACAACTCCAATTTAGAAAGATTAATTTAAAAAATCAGCATGTTTTCAGCAAATAAACTGTAGCAAATTAGATATATTCTAGTGGTGCAACAACAGTTGGTTAACAGCATAGTAGCCCTACACCAAATGAACACTGGAATCCACACTCCGTGTCTGCCTGTAAAAAGGACAATTTAAGATAAAACAACGCCACATCATGTGTGTTCTCTGTCCTGGATTACACCCACCAAGCATAGAATTCCAAATACGTTCAGGCTACCCGTCTACATCATCTCGTATATCACTACTAAACGCAGCTACTATATCAAAGTTAGAATAAGCTAGCTATCACGCACATACGGAAATGTGCCGCCAGTACAGTGGATAAATCAACAACGGAAGCTACCTAACGGATTTTCTTTGCAACTAATGTACTGTAGTGTGAAGAGCTATTTGCAGGCTTTACATTCACATTGATTCATTACAGTACTATAAACGTAGCTACTGTACTGTACAGGCTTGTTTGTTGTGGCTAACCTAACCAGCTCATTATTATTTAGATTTGACCTACAACTACCTTAATTTCAGTCCTGTTGCCTTCTATATAGAAAAAAAATCCTTCATGCTTTCCAGAATGACTTGTGTTGACCAGTTATTTAGCTTTTCGAAAAACTATAAGATGACAAATTAATATGAAAGTGTCGTCGACACAGTTTAACCGTAAACAGTTGGCTAGCTGTCTCGAGTCTTCTACTTCGGTGGTGTTGAATGGCGGTTGGAAACCAACTTCTTCTTCTTCTATGATATCTGGCAGATCGCAACCGACTTAATGGTGCATATACTGCCACCTACTGTATTGAGTGGGAGGCCGGTCACGGCCCACCCAATTCAAATTCTCTTATCTAAACCAGTCCCCTTTAGAAATTAAAAAATAGCCCTCGACACCACCCCACACCCCTTCCCACCCCCCAACAACCCCCCGATATCCTCCTTCCTACCCTCCCCCATAGCCTTCACATACAACATTTCCCTCCAGGGCCGGAGTGGGAAACATTTTCAGCCATGGAGTTTCATGGTGCACCAGCCCATTTTGTGATGGAGTAAATTCTAACTGCAAAAAATCTCATCGCTTTACTTGTGTTATTTCCTACTGTACATGTTTTCATTTATTTATTTATTTACAGAGACAAATTAAATGTATATGCTAACATTATTAAACAAAATATCCTCTGTAATTAGACGACTACAGTAAATACAGAGTCTTGACCAAATAAGGTAAATGTTAATTTTGAAGAATGAGGTTAGATACTGCCCATTTATTTTTTAATGTTGTTTTTTCGCAATCGCTAGGACCCATTTCCCAGGTTTCTTTTTCAAAACTCTACACACAGTTCCACTAACAAGCTTTCAGTATTGCACAGCAGTTAATTTCACATAAAAAATGAACAAAAACTACCAAAATTATTCATACATCTTAAATCAACGAAATCTTCCATAACTCTAGCAACAATTGTCACCCAACAAGCACACTGTCAATCATAAAACAATCTAAGCAAAACTAAGAACAGATTATTTCTTTACAAAACAAGAATGCCCACTGTCCACTGTTTAGAATTAAAATGCAGAAGACAGGGTTACCATTCACATCACATCTTATGTCATCTTGGGCAATACACCTCACTTATGAGGGCAATACACCTCACTTATATTCTGATGAAGCTCTTGATCGTCCTCTCAGTCTACTTCCACCACCCATACACAATCCTTTTCCTCCATCAGCCACTCTTTTTTCTCTGTCAGACACTTCTCTATCTCTGATTGGGTCCAAGTTGACATTACAGTACAAAATTATTACTAAAGTAAGATGTCTCTTTTTGTATAGATGGTAATGACATTGAAAAACTAACACCTGAAATGTTAATACAGGACTTTTACCAAAGTACAGATTTCTGAGGAGATTTTACTTTTATTCCAGTAGGCTATAAGTCATAGCCTAGGCCTACTTTATCCACTAATCAATAGCTTCTGCCTGGCTCAGCCCTGTCAGAAATGTCAAATATGCATTAATGAAAAACATGTTTTTTAATATAATAATATGCACTAATTCCTACCTTGGTGTTCCAGTATTGCTGCCTGCCTCAACATAACTGTTTTGTATCCCTGTTTGTCTCATTATTCTCAAAAGCAAAGTTTACAATGTGGTTATGAATGATGGTTTACCGTGTGTTGTCTTTCACTGCACATCGTTCATTCTCTAATTAAATAAGTTAAATGAGCTACTTTGACAGTTAGGCTATACATTTGTGCTACACGGTTACCTAGTTACATGTAATACAGTAACTTTGCAGTAGCCTACAATACATAAGCAGAGCTCTTGCATGCTGTCTAACTACTGACTGACTGTAGAGCTAGATAGATAGACACCTGACTGAAATATCAGCAACTATTTACTTGACCTTTTTGAAAACTCATTTTCCAACAGTCTGCTTTGTTTTGGAAGAGTTTTTCTATTTCTAAAACAGGCGCAGGAGTTAGCTAATATACTGTAGTAGCTAATAGACATTATTAAGTTATTTTGTCTGGCAATGTGTCTGCTTCGTCTCTTTGACGTCATGCGCACTCAGGAGAACAGACTACTGGTAAATTAATCATGCGCAGGGAGTAAACATTCGTGATTCCACTCTTTGGCAAAGAGCTTGGTGCGATTATAATTTAGATAAACATTATTAACATAATTATTGTTTACCCACTAAATATTTAATAAACTAAATGACATTCCTGGTCTGGTGACCAATTCTATTTTGAAGGCTCGTTTGATGTGGACCGTGGGAGTGTAGCAGCAAATAGCTTGTGTTTGTGTGTGACGTGAGAATGAGAGGTGCGCTCAAAGAGTGGCCCGCACTACCTCACATCTGCAGGCAGGTGACCCAGTCCAAATTGCAACAAGTATAGCGATTATAAAATACTTTTTCACCAACCACCTTACCGGCCCAACAACTAGCGGCCCACCGGGAATTCTCCCGGTTCTCCCGATTACCCACCCCGGGCCTGTTTCCCTCTCATCATCATATTTCCCACAATACAATAGCACATGTTCCACTGTTCCCTCCACTACACAACCATCGCTCAGACCCGTCTCATGCCTACCCACCACCTTTAACGATGAATTCAACCCTGTGTGCACTAACCTCAACCTACACCACATCACCTCTTCTCTCCTACACCCCATAGTTGCTGCCTCTGCCCGTGCTATCCGCTGCACCTCATAATACCCTATCCCCTTCCTGCTACCATCCCACTTTCCCTGCCACTGGTCCAGTCCCCTCCCGCGTATCAACGATTTAACTTCACCCCTGCCCAACGGCACCTCCACACTCACCCTATCTTTCCCACACGCACTCTTAGCCAGCCTATCCGCCACTTCATTACCCTCCACCCCCACATGAGCCAGCACCCAACAGAACTTAACCTCCACCCCCATCCTTTCTAACCCCAACAACAACACCATCAGTTCCACCAACACATCACCCCTATCAGACCTACTAGACCGGATGCTCCTCAAAACCGCTTCCGAGTCTGAACACACCACCACTCTCATAGGCCTCACCTTTTCCACCCACCTCAACCCAAGAATCACTGCCACCATCTCCGCTGTGTACACTGACACCTGGTCTGTGACCCTCAGTACCACCTGCACATTAAATTCTGGCACATACACCCCCACACCTACCCGCCCAGTGGACGGATCCTTAGACCCATCTGTGAACAGCTGCTCAAACTTATAAAAACCCTGCCCTACATATCTCTTTACACACCTACCCATACTACCCTCATCAAACTCCTTCCTAAGGTTCCTAAGAGGACAGTGGCCTCCATAATCCTTAAATGGAACAAGTGTCGGACAACCAGAACTCTTCCTAGACCTGGCCGTCCAGCCAAACTGAGCAATCGTAGGAGAAGAGCCTTGGTGAGAGAGGTAAAGAAGAACCCAAGGATCACTGTGGCTGAGCTCCAGAGCTCTAAAACTGCTTTTTACCATCTGAGAAACGTTGCTCGACTCAGACCTTTCCTCTCTTTTTACTGACACAGAAAGGCTTATACATGCCTTTATTACTACTAGGCTAGATTATTGTAATGCCTTGTTCTCTGGCCTTCCAGATAAATCACTGAGCAGGCTTCAATATATTCAAAACTCTGCCGCCTGTGTGCTCACTCGTACTTCTCCTCGTGAACACATTACACCTGTGCTTTCACAGCTGCACTGGCGTCCCATAAATGCAGTAATTGGTTTTAAAGTTCTTATTTTAACATACAAGGCACTACATGGGGCTGCACCAGGGTATCTTTGTGATCTCATTAGCCCTTATACTCCACCACGTTCTCTCCGTTCTGCTAATTCTCTTTTGCTTCATCAACCTTCATGTAAGCTCAAGACCATGGGGGAAAAAGCCTTCTCTTACAAAGCCCTGAAGCTCTGGAATGTCCTTCCTCTTACTATTAGAGATGCACCAACGCTGGGTCACTTTAAAAAGCTGGTTAAGACATTTATTTAAGGCTGTTTTTCATTAAGTGTTTTATTGCCTTTGTTGTTTCTTTGTTGTTTCTGTTATCATACTGGAGCGCTTTGGGTTTAAGAAAAACACATTCGAAATAAAATGTATTATATAAAACCAGCTGACAGTCTTCTCTCATAACTCTCTGTTATGGCATGCTGAGGAGATAGAAGTTACAGTATAGTTCCGGCTCTTCCTTTATGCAGAAAATACCACGTCTATTCTCCTGACCAGGTGTAGGAATTTCATTGTAACAGGATGGTTCATTTGTTTCATTAGACATGGCCTCAAGCTTTACATTAGATAAAACCATCTTCTCTCATTTGGATGTCAGCACATTCACTTTCCTAACCAAGTGTCTGTGTCAAGGAATTCTGGGTATTATCAGGTACTCTTGAGCAGGTGTCGCATTTTCAGTGTCACATGAGGTTTCAGGACATGCACAGGTACGGGCTATTGTTGCCCGGGCAACATCCCATTTGCCCTGATTGGCTAATCTGCCCCTCTGAAGAAAGAGCCTAAATAAACTTTTTTTGTGGCCGCATCCATATGATAAGCCCATCATTAGTTATTAAATAAAATTAAATTGCAATATCATCCAGTTCTGTGTTAATTTATTTTGCAACCATACCGTCAGTGTTGCCCTCTGCCCCCAGTCACATGACATTGTTTGTATTCTCACGCGGGCAGCCTGTGGGTGCACTGCGAGTAAAAGGAGAGGGAGAACCCTTCCGTTTTCATGTGACTTTTTGAAGTTATGGAGATAATGACAAATGCCCTGTGAATGGTTAAAAATATATATCCACTTGTCTCGAATAATGCACAGCTTCAACTTGTAACGTTTACATCACGTCGCGCTACCTTGCCTTATATTGACGTATAATCATGATACGTTACATGAACCAAAGCTAAGTATAATAGCCTATGTAGCAGCTACCCCCAATGGGCTAACCACAAACATTTCAGTTCACAGAGCATTTGAGAACCTGGGGGAAAATAATACTTTTACCAGCTGTATTGAAATTGGTTGGTAAGGCTTTTTATAACATGTTTTAATTGTTCTTTATACAATATTTATATCCATATATGTATAAATATAAAAACAAATATTTATTGCACCAAATCATAACAAAAGTCTCCAAGAATCATTGAGTGAAGCCACAGTCTATGAAAAGTCAACTGGCTGCATTCAATTTTTCCGTTGTCTTTTAGCAGTGAAAAGTACAGTATATGTAGTATAAGTTACTTAATTCTGATTCTAATAATTCTATTCAAGATGAGGTCCTACCACAAACCTCCAGACCACAGAGTGAGAGAGAGCATGCGGAGCATCACGCAACTAATCAGACAGGTACATAATGAGGGTGGAAAATGTGTTTGGAGTGTTTCTTCAAAAGGGTCATGTCAGTAAAAGTACAATAACGAGAAAGATAAATGATGTGGACAATAGTTTTCCTAATTTAAAAGGTAAATTATAGAACTTATTCAGAATTATATTATAACATTTCTTTTGGAGACAGTCTCTGCTGAGCATTGACTTAGCTTTATAGTTTGACAGTAGAAAGATATATCTTGCCTTGATCACATCAATAACAATGGTGAGGGGGATACATCATTGGTAGCAGTGTTAAAATGTGTGATAGCAAAAAAAGATCTTGCTTGCCGTGATTACACTCATTTTATAGTTACATGGTGGCATAACTGTACTATACTATATAACTGTGGTATAGTACTGTAAATTAATATAGGATTAAAAAGGTTGATCGCTTTTTTGAACCTGTGTTCGAAAGAAAGTGACTGCGGGGGGGGCCTTTTTTCATTTTAGAGCAATAGCCCCTCTAAATATCTGTGCACGTCCCTGTGAGGTTTCATTAATTTCACTACACACTGAGTCAACTGTTACATGAGATAAGGCCAGTGGACAATCTTTCCTCACACGGATGACAGCTGTAATGAATAAGACTCCCGGACAGATTATCCACAATAATAGGAATATATATTATGCACGGTTATATTCAAATCCTTAATCGGTGGAGAATGGTCAGAGTGGATAGGCAGAAGGGCTATACACCGGGCATGGTAGTCAAGGCAGGCGACAGTTAGATACAGGTACAGGGAAGTCAGGGCAGGCACAGGTCGGTACACAGGAGTTCTTTGAAGGGCAGTAGCAGGCTGGATGGAGTCGGGAGAACAGGCAACAGCAAGTTTAACATCCAAACCAAGTGTAGGCCTAGTGGTTTCTCAGTGTTGGGTAAAGATACTTTTCAGTTACATTCCAGTTATATTGCAGTTACATTCCAATTACATGTTGTGTTCACAAGTTTTGGGAAGTCCCTAATTAAAGGTTCAGTGTGTAGTATTTCTAAGGATCTATTGACAGAAATGCAATATAAGATCCATAACTATGTATTCAGTGGTGTGTAAAGACCTTACATAATGAACCATCAGGGCCGTGCAGAGACATTTTTGCAGAGACATTTTTGGGGGCAGGGGCTCAAGACTCCAGAAAGACTAAACAACCACCGGCCTATTTCAAATCTACCATTTCTCTCAAAAATATTAGAAAAAGTGGTCGCCCAGCAACTCAGTGAATTCCTAAAGACTAACAACACTTACAAAAAGCTCCAGTCTGGGTTTAGACCCCATCATAGTACTGAGACTGCACTTGTAAAGGTGATAAACGACCTTCAAGTTTCTGTCCCTCTGTTCTTGTGCTTCTGGACCTGAGTGCTGCCTTCGATACCATTGACCACAACATTCTTCTAGACAGATTGGAAACCTATATCGGGCTACGTGGACATGTTTTGGCATGGTTCCGATCCTATCTATCAGAAAAAGATATCAGTTTGTATCTGTGGATGGTCTGTCCTCCAAACAATCAAAGGTATGCTTTGGTGTTCCACAAGGTTCTGTTTTGGGACCGCTGCTGTTCTCTCTATACATGTTGCCTCTTGGTGATGTCATCTGGAAACACAATGTCAACTTTCACAGCTATGCTGATGACACACAGCTGTACATTTCAGTAAAAAAGGGAGAATCCCCAAAACTGCACACCCTGGAAGCCTGTGTTTTGGATATAAAGAGTTGGATGACAGAAAATTACTTACTTCTAAACTCTGAAAAAACAGAAATGCTTATTTTAGGTACCAAGACACAAAGAGACCTGCTGTCAAATCTGGCAATAAACATAGATGGTTGTACAGTTATATCAGAAAAAACTGTAAAAGACCTTGGTGTTACTCTGGACCCAGATCTCTCTCTTGATGAACATGTAAAAAATATCTCAAGAGCAGCTTTTTTCCATCTCAGGAACATTGCAAAAATTTGAAATTGTCTGTCAAGGAATGATGCAGAAAAGTTAATCCATGCCTTTGTTACCTCAAGATTGGATTATTGTAATGCTCTCTTTTCTGGCTACCCAGACAAAATCCTAAAAAAACTTCAGTTAGTTCTTAACACAGCCGCCAGAATTCTGACTAGAACTGCAAAATCGGAACACATTACCCCAATTCTAGCCTCTCTACACTGGCTGCCCATTAAGGCTAGGGCTGATTTCAAAGTTTTACTATTAACATACAAAGCACTACATGGATTTTCCCCTACTTATCTGTCTGATTTGGTGCAACCATACATACCCACAGGTACATTACGTTCACAATCTGCCAACCCATGTGAGAGATGCAGACTCAGTCTCAACATTTAAGTCTATGCTGAAGACTCATCTCTTCAGTAAGTTCTATGGTACAGTGTAGTCTGGCCCAGGGGGCTAAAAGAGAACGGCGGCACTGTTAATGAACCACCCATGCTGGCTTGCTTGGTAGGCTCCCCTCTCTCTATTGGGATATCCTCACTCCAATGCTACCCCTACGGTGGTTACGGTCTGCTGGTGACCCTTTGGAGGTGTGGCCTTGGCAATGTGGGTGGTTCGGAAGCATGCCTGCTTGCTCCTGCCCGAGGCCCCCTTGTGCAGGACCACGTCTCTTGTCCACCCCCTGTCTCAGCCCCAGATGTTATGCTGCAATAGTTTATGTGACGGGGGACTAGGGTTTTATATATTCATTTTGGGGTCAGAGCTGTGTCAAGGTACTAGACCCAAGGTATGCCCACTCTAATGTTCCTGATGTCATGTTCATCCTAGGAGGACTCTAGGAACATACGACAGGACCATGTGGCCTGATGACTCCTTCCTGTCCCCTTCCTGTGCCCGGCCCGCTGCTGTGCTGGATCCCATGTCACTGCGGTTGATGATACCATTTCCACCCGATGACGCCAGCTTTCATATCCAGGCGGCTTCACGGTCTTCCTTCGCAAGACCACCGAACTGTATTGACGCAACATAAAGACAATGGTCAAAGTCCACCCATCATATCTTCATTGCTGGACAATAATTGAACACGGATTGACCTTATTACAATGGGCTGTGTACCTTCAGATCCCCCACCCGGTACAGCCAGAAGAGGACTGGCCACCCCCTTGAGTCTGGCCTCTCTCTAGGTTTCTTCCTAGGTCCCTCCTACTAGGGAGTTTTTCCTAGCCACTGTGCATCACTTGT
>JACXGM010002533.1:0-46383 GCA_016801145.1 Umbra pygmaea
ATTCAGCACCTTCCCTTGGGACAGCGCCTTGTAACGTCGCACTTAAGTGGCAGCTTAAGTGCGACGTGTTAAGAAGATTCTAAGGGAGACTTCGGGGAACACACTTACGAACGTAAACAACTTCTGTAAGATATATCTTTTAGAGTCTTCTTAGCGGGCTAAGAGTGAACGTTATCGGGGAACCGGGCCCAGATCTATATCATGATTAGAACAAGCACAACATGCAGGCTTAAATGTATCTTTACATTTTAAATGATTCAACTTAAAGTCATCCATGTCTCATTTTAGACAGATATTTAGTAAGTGAACACATTGAAATATGAGGAAATTACATCTCCGGCACCAATGCAGATGGTCTTTCTTCCTGGCAGATGTTTGAACTGTGCAGATCAAGCAGCCAGTGCACCCTGCCTCTCAGCCATCCAAAAGAACACTCCCTGAAGTGTTTCCACATTCGAGGGCCCATTACTTGTAATAGACATGCAACCATCTCCCCGCTGGATACAGGACGATGAGAAGACATCATAACATCATCTTTTTGGTTGTAAAGACATTGAACAGATGTCTTTTCAATGCCCTGTGCCCAGTGGGTCTATTTCCTTTCTTCTGTAGCCTATTTGTTTACCCAATAGATCCATTTATAATCCTCTTTCTGCTTGCAGTAGACACCTTTAATTTTGCAGTAGGGAAGTGCACCATGGTGAGTCACAGTACCTCAGATGACAGTCGGTCATTCCTGCAAGGGGATTTAAATAAACTGATGATTACTCAGAATGAATTCTGTTTCCAGCTGTGTGCCTGTTTTTTAACCTTCACACAGGAAAGATATTTTTCAAATTGTGTACCTTTCCATTTCATGAAAGACATAGAAAATAATGTCAAAACAAAATACGACTAGGTTGCCAAACTTCCAACTGATGCATATGTATCCACATTGATACACACATACTCTTGCAGTATAATATATTTGTTGTTCTTCTAAATGGGGGATAAATTGGTCTCTGATAATTCAAATACAACTGATAGGGCTGTAGGTTTATCAACACCTTACAAACATTTAATATTCCTACATATCATTGTAGAGACATTGCTTAATTTCTGTGTTAGATAAATAAACCTTAAAGGTACAATATGTAGTTTTCCAAAACAATAACAAAAGACGTACTTTGCATTAAAAAAGCAAACATCACTATACCTATATTATATATATTTTTTAGTTTTGTACTTACATTATCCTAAATGTTTCCGGCAACTTTCAAACCCAGAGAAATGTGTAATATAATTCGAAGACACGGGATGTTTCATTTTGTCTTCCGTCAATGGCGTCATATAACCTTTGACTGCTCTAGTTGTTCTAAGTTCCAGGGAACCGCCAAACATAACGTGAATATTGAACAATTTTTAACAATTCGTTACTTTGTCAGTGAAATATTTTTCTGCCGGAGACGCCAGATTGGAAGGTTGTCATTGATGATGATAACAAAACCCATGATCCCACGGTACTTCCCGACGTCATCCAAGTACATGTTTTGCGATTGTTTTGATTGAGAAGCCCCTAGCGGCCAAAAACGACATATTTTACATTTAAGAGCTTTTCTACCCTATAAAACCTGACCCTGTCCAGCCAAAAAGAAACAAGCGTCCTGTCAACACACGTTTGGAGTTATAAAACTACACTATTTAAAATGAAATCTCTACAGTTCACACCACTACTGGTCCAGTGGTTCATGTTGTAAATACTGTTGTTTTTGTAGAATGTACACTCACCTAAAGGATTATTAGGAACACCTGTTCAATTTCTCCTTAATGCAATGATCTACTAAACCAATCACATGGCAGTTGCTTCAATGCATTTAGGCATGTGGTCCTGGTCAAGACAATCTTCTGAACTCCAAACTGAATTTCAGAAAGGGAAAGAAAGGTGATTTTAGCAATTTTGAGCGTGGCATGGTTGTTGGTGCCAGACGGGCCCGTCTGAATATTTCACAATCTGCTCAGTTACTGGGATTTTCACGCACAACCATTTCTAGGGTTTACAAAGAATGATGTGAAAAGGGAAAAACATCCAGTATGCAGCAGTCCAGTGGGCGAAAATGCCTTGTTGATGCTAGAGGTCAGAGGAGAATGGTCCGACTGCTTCAAGCTGATAGAAGGGCATCTTTGAGTGAAATAACCACTCGTTACAGCCGAGTCATGCAGCAAATAATAATAATAATAATACATTTTATTTATATAGCGCCTTTCCAGAGCTCAAGGACGCATTACAATGAACAAGTAACACTAATAACAATAACAATGGACCATGATAACAAACAAACAAACAAACAACAAAATGTAGATGAGCGTAAATTAGACTATGTAGGCAGGGCAGAATACACCAGAATACAAACAGACAACAAAATGTAATATAACTTTAAGCAAAGCATTTGTGAAGCCACAACACGGACAACCTTGAGGCGGATGGTCTACAACAGCAGAAGACCCCACCGGGTACCACTCATCTTCACTACAAATAGGAAAAAGAGGTTACAATTTGCAAGAGCACACCAAAATTGGACAGTTGAAGACTGAAAAATGTTGCCTGGTCTGATAAGTCTCAATTTCTGTTGAGACATTCAGATGGTAGAGTCAGAATTTGACGTAAACAGAATGAGAACATGGATCTATCATGCCTTGTTACCACTGTGCAGGCTGGTGGTGGTGGTGTAATGGTTTGGGGGATGTTTTTTTGGCACGTTTTAGGCCCCTTAGTGCCAATTGGGCATCGTTTAATGCCACAGCCTACCTGAGCATTGTTTCTGACCATGTCCATCCCTTTATGGCCACCATGTACCCATCCTCTGATGGCTATTTCCAGCAGGATAATGCACCGTCACAAAGCTCAAATCATTTCAAATTGGTTTCTTGAACATGACAATGAGTTCACTGTACTAAAATGGCCCCCACAATCACCAGATCTCAACCCAATAGAGCATCTTTGGGATGTGTTGGAACAAGAGCTTTGTGCCCTGGATGTGCATCCCACAAATCTCCATCAACTGCAAGATGCTATCCATCAACTGCAAGATGCTATCAATATGCATTTCTAAAGAATGCTTTCAGCACCTTGTTGAATCAATGCCATGTAGAATTAAGGCAGTTCTGAAGGCGAAAGGGGGTCAAACATAGTATTAGTATGGTGTTCCTAATAATCCTTTAGGTGAGTGTATACTTAGCATGGAGAACTGTCTATTTAATAGCTTGGCCACCCCACTTCAGGAGTTGCTACTACTGGATCGTTTGGGCTCATCTTGAAAGGTGATGAAAGAAGATAGTGCATCCATGATATTTTAACCAATCTTGCAAGACACAGTAAATCCGGAAATGCTATACCAGGTTGATTATGTCCTTATTCAGACAGCCTACTTATACTAGAAATACAGGTGTACAGGATGCAATTAATAAAACAATGTCATTTGATACTTTGCACAGTACATTATTTCAATTACAAGTAGACACATAATAATATTTAAATCCAGTTCATTACTACTTCAACATTTGAAAACACAGAACGATGCTGGTGTGGAGAGTGGGACAGGGAGTCAACCATGTGCTAATGTGACCAGCATGCAGCAGACTGAGTACACTGAACAATTGAAATATGCTGCAGAATTAGACTTCTTAGCCTGTGGGGGTTGCATTCCTGATATCAGCTGATAAATCACTAAGCCAATACCCCATTTGGTTTTCATGCCTGAACATGCTTTGCTTACATTTTAGCAATTTAATTTTGAACAGATGCTCACTTACAGAAAGTACAGGGACATCCTCCTGGAGCAACTAAGGACACAATGACATTTGGCACATTTGGGTATCAAACCGGTAACCTTCAGACTCCAAGTCTGACTCCTTAACCACTGAGCCATTTGTCCCCCACAATCAAGACATCTTTGTTGTGGGTTAAACTGGACTCTTCTTTTTATTAGTGGTTGATCTCTAAATTTGTCACATTACTACAAGTGTTTTTAAGAGACTGAGTTAACAGTGGAACTTGTTCAGACATGGCTTTAAGGCTCAAATGAAAGCCACAGGTTGGCCACATCCTATAGAGTCATCGCCAGCCCTGTTCTGAGGGGTGCTACTAATCTGGCATGGAACAATCCCCATATCAGTTTAATAAGATCAGTTGTCTTTGTTAGGATCAATTTGCACAGGGACCATTGTTGTCTCATTGTGTGGAGCTCTCGAGCAGAATGGAAGTGCCAATGAATATTGTGGACAGTTCTTAGCTCATAGTTGTCAGTAATCCTATTATTGATTTGCTCAAGGTTACAGAACACTCAAGAGATTGATTATGAGCATTCCCCTATCCCTCCATACATGCCTTAGGGCGAGAAACAGGATTACATAGCCATCAGATAACTATGGAGTTAAGGCTTTTTGGATGGCAGCAAACATAGCCTCTACATGCCTTTCCTACTTCAATCATTCCAAAGTAAACAGTGAAGGGAACGGAACCCACCTACATTCTAATACTGATAGAAAACAGCTATCAAGGTTTGTGGTTCTTATAATCTTTTTGACAAAACATTCCTGAATGCATGATTGGTCCATCATATTTCTATACCATTGTACTACTGATGTGTAAAATGATTGACTATTCAGTCTATTCTCAGTTAAAGGTTCCGTATTTGTCGAGTCAATTTGGTACCATGTTTTCAACTTGATCTCGTAGCTGATTTTGCTAGCTGAATGCATATCATCTTCAATATTTCAAACATCTCAATAGATTTTTGGCCATTTATTAAATTAGCACATTTGCCTAACAACTAAACAAGCAGACGCATCCACCATGAATTGGTGCCTTATTGCATTACTTGTCTTATCCGTAAAACAGGATAATGAATAATGGTTGCATTTTGATCTTGTGTTTCAGGGGATGCAGCAAACCTGGTGTACTCTCAAATATCTGTCCATTTAAAGAAAAAAGATCGTCGGTGCAACACAGATGTTTAATTAATAAATAATTTAATAGAAAAGGTGCATAATAGTGACTAACTTTTCGATGTAAAGTTACATCTTGATCAGAGTCCTTAGACAGAATGGGCAATGAAGCCCTGTCCATTTACATTTTATTAATATTGTCGCATCAGCTCCTGTGATCGAGCGCTGTCCTTCTTTATGTTTATGCTTACTATGTATATGGAATGGTTGTAGCTCTGTGTGAGCCTCTATTCTTCTCTATGCTACCCATTATGCATGCAGGTGCCAATGCTTGCCATGATTAGCAGCAGCCATGTAATGAGACATAAGCCTGCCTTCTTAGTTACTCCTTGTCAATTATTGTTTGCTGTTGCTCTGTTGTACACCGTAGGCCGTGTTATACATTTGAAGATACCTGGATTAATGAGCTGGAATTATTAAACCTCCATTCTATTACTGCACTTGTCTCCTACCGACTACTTTGTGACAAATATGAGGTGTTTATGGCCATGAGTGAGTTGTTGTTTTCTCTGGGTCATACGTTGTGGACATCCTCATGGGAGGCAAAATGAAGGATACACTTCTGAAAGCAGAGGTTGCATCTCTTTCCCTTCATCTCTCTCCCTTCCTCTCTCTCCCTTGTTTTATCTCTCTCCTGTCTTTTAACCATCCATCTATTTTCCTCTCGTCAGAGCAAGGACAATAGCCCCCAGCGTTTATACTTCACACTGCATGAAGAACGATCATCTATGGGACCCCAGTAGTGTGGGACTCTCAGTCATCTGTATAACCCTCATGCTATGTTTAATCTTGTTTTCACAGTGTGGCGAAAGAGAGAGGCAGTCGACATCTTGCCTCTGATGTTTCCAAACGCACTGCTCCAAAGGTTCAGCACTTTGGAGAGCGCCCCAAGCACACAGAGGCTCTAGGAGAAAACAGGAATGTTCTGGCACCTTCAAACAGAACTCCAAACCACAGGGATTGGAGACCCAGGTGTTGCACGTTAACACAGATGAGGGACACTATAAAACCCCGTCCTTGACACCAGGAAGGTGAGCAACATTTAGTGGACCTACTAACACTGTGTTTGTGTTCTTCCCAGTTCCCCAGACACTGAGGAGGATTAAATACACGACCCACGCTGCACTTGAGACCGACTTATATGGCACTACTAGGATGGTGAGACTACAGGCTCCACCTTGCTCCAGAGCAGCAAAACTGAATATTTTCAGTTTGGTAAATGCACACCTAACCCACCGAGAAGACGGGCGCCACACCACCAAATGCCCTCCCTCACACGCCATGACAACATTGAGGCCTATACCTGCACTCTTTCAAGCTGATGGCCAAGAGGGAGGTGTTAAGACCAGACTACTGGTCCATCCCTTATGTGAGAGGCCCAACAGTCGTAAAGGGCCTTCCGGTGCCCCAGGCCTTGCTGACCAAGCCCCCCCCCCAGAATGCAGGCCGGGTGGAAGTGCCCCAGGAGAAAATGTGAAAAAATAATCCAAAAAGGGACTGCGCAGAAGAAGAGACAGGATATGCCAACCTGGAAGGTGAGTGACCCCCTCAGGTCACCAAGGGGGAAACCTTCCTAAAGGAAAAAAAAGAGCAGCTAGAGGATGACCGCCTAAAACACTGCTGCAACCAGGTCCTTAAGGTGGATGTGCAACCCCGCTCAGAGGGCATGCTGCCAGCCAATTATTTTCTTATATGCAACAGCTTGCTGTATTACCACATTCAACAGTGTGGAGAAGCCATGGACCTGCTACTGGTACCAAAAGCCAAAATGAACACAGTGTTGGAGCTAGCACACACACACCCTCTGTCCAGACACTTGGCCGTCAAGAACAACATTGAGAGGGTGCAAGACCAGTTCCACTGGCCCGGGTTGAATGCTGACATCAAAACCTACTGCCAACAGTCCACAATGTGCCAACGTACCACCCCCCCAGCCGCCTACACCCGTGCCACTGGTGCCTCTACCCATTATTGAGGTGCCCTTTAAGTGGATCAGGATGGATATCATGGGGCCTCTCCCTCGGCTGAGGCATGAGTACATCCTAGTGATGGTGGATTATGCCACCTGCTATTCGGAAGCCACTCCTTTACGGAAAACAACCTCGAAGGCAGTGGCCAAGGAGCTGTTTGTCCTGTTCAGTTGGGTGGGCATCCCAAAAGACAAACTGACTGACCAGGGGACCCCATTTGTGTCGCTCTCGATGAAGGAACTATGCCGCTTTCTACAAGTACATTAGATCCATACCTCTGTCTACCACACTCAGACGGACGGCCTGACCGAGCGTTTCAATTAGACGCTGAAGTGCATGCTCAGGAAGGTCTGGGATCTGATGCTCCCATATGTGCTCTTTGTCATGCTGGCAAATTCCCAGGCTGGGTTCTCCCCCTTCAAACTGCTCTATGGCCGTCATTGTTAACATTATGTTGTTACATTATAGTATAATACATACATAATACAGTTCATATACTGTAGATATATATAGATGAAGTGCTCAAAGGTTTGCATATCCCTGGAGAATTGGTAATAGCTGTACCATTTTTAAAGTGTGAGTGAGCAGACAAACCTATTTGGTTTTATTCTTCATGGGATTCATATTCAACTGTAGGTCATAACAGAATGGCACAATCATAAAACAAAACATAATGAAAAGTCTGTATACCCTCAGTTCTCTATCCGGTGTATAGCCACCTTTAGCATCAATGACAGTGTGCAGTCATTTGTGATAGTTGTCTATAAGGCCCTGGATTACAGGTGATATAGCTGCCCATTCATCTTGGCAAAAGGTTTCCAGGTCAAGCAAAATCTTTGGTTGTCTTGCATGAACCGCATGTTTGAGATCTTTCCAGAGTGGCTACATGATATTAAGGCCAGGCGACCACTGGAGGGTCAACTTGGCCTTGTGCTTGTCATGCTGTAAAGTCCAAAAGCATCCCAGCTTTCATGCAGAACAATGCAAATTGTCTGCCATTATTGTCGAAAACATGATGCCATCAATTTTCACAAGGTTACCCGTGCATTATAGCTCACACATCTGAAAACATCAGTGAGCCACCACCATGCTTCACAGTGGAGACGGTATTCTTTTCACTATAGGCATTGTTGACCCCTCTCCAAAGAGTGCTTATGGTTTCATTGTGCCAGAAGCTGTGAGGCGTGTCAAGATATTGTCCGGCATATTGTTACCTGGCTTTTTTGTGGCACTGGCGCAGTAAAGGCTTCTTTCTAGCAACACGAAAATGCAGCTAATTTTTGTTCAAGTATTGTCGTTTTGTGCTCCTTGAAACAACCACACCTTCTTTTTCCAGAGCAGCCTGTATGTCTCCTGAGTTTACCTGTAGGTTTTTCTTTGTATCTCGACGGATTATTATGCCAGTTTTGTGTCAACTTGTGTGTCTCTAACAAGGCCAAACATTTTAGGGTATGTAAACTTTTGATCAGGGCTATTTAGGTGATTTCTGGAGCCAAACAACTGTGTGATAATTAATTATCACTATCCTTGCATAACAGTCTGATTTTGTGCATGAAAAGTCATATTGTCAAAAAAATTCCACATTAAATACCTTTTCTTATGATTGGATGCATCTGTTTATGAAGTTCAAGGCTTAATGAGCTCACCAAACCAATTGTGTTTTCCAATTAATCAGTGCTAGGTAGTTACAGGTATTCAAATCAACAAAATGACAAGGGTGCCTAAATGTATGCACCTGTCTAATTTTGTTTTGATGCATATTACACATTTTCTGTTAATCCAATAAACCTAATGTCACTACCAAATTATTACTGTGTCCTTCAGTTATTTAATAGATCAAAATTAAATTGCTGATCAAAACACCTAATTATTAATAAATGAAAATCATGGAAATTGTCAAGAGTGCCTAAACCTTTGCATACGACTGTATATGGCGTCACTGTTGGGTCAGTGTTGTGAGATATAGGGTGGGCATGCACAAGCTAAAGTCAATGTTCACAGTTGCTTTGTATTGATGGTAAGTTGAATGACCAGAGTTACTGTGAAGAGATCTGCAGCAACATTGTGGCAACAATCTTTACACTTCCTGGAACCTAGAAATGTCCATGTCTTCGTTGGCTGTATCCTCACCTAACGTGTCACCCATTTAGGATGTTTGAACTTTGGATCAACATTTGCCACAGCATGTTCCAGTTCCAATAGACGCCAACTTCACTCAGCTATTGAAAAGTAATGTGATAACATTTGACAAGATTTGGACTGTTCAGTGTAGAACTTTCAGAGACTTGAACAGTGGTAGACTGTTCAACGTTCTGGCCCACTCTGTTTTCTGTTGATCACAGTAACTTAACACCATTGACTACAGACTGTATGTTAACCCCGTCGTCGGTTATGGTATGTCTGATGCATCCATGTGTCCCAAGGCTGTCAGCCTCCATTATCTCAGCCCATATCACCTGCCAATTAAACCTTCCATTACAGACAGCTTTATTCCTACAACACTGTAAATCTTCCCCTTTTCAAAGGGGAGACAAGCTAAACCCTGACCTCTGTTATAGAACTATTAATCCTACCCTGCCTGTTTAAAGTTTTTAAATACCTGGTCAACTACCAGTTTACTCACCGTCTTTAGTCTCAAAAGGTTTTCATTGCAGTTGACTCAGGTTTCAGAGGTGGCCATGGCGAATAACCCAGCATTTCAAAAGGTTATAAACAACATATCTGTTTTAGAAAAGTAGCAGCATTGGTGCCAGTGTTGGTGTACACATCAACTTTGAGGACAATATTAAGAAGCAGGAAAAATGGGCAAGTGTAAGAATTTGAACGACTTTGTCAAGGGACAAATTGTGATGGCTAGACAACTGGGTCAGAGCATCTCCAAAATTGCAGTTGTCAGTAAATATCAAAAGTAGACCAAGCAAGGAAAAGTGTTGAACCAGTGACAAGGTCATAGGCGCCCAAGGCTCATTGATGCACATTGGGAGCTCATCTCTTTCAGACAATGTTTATGTTTTAAAAAATCATAAAGTAGCCTGTGTTTTTTTCATAAACTCTAGTTTTACTAAATTAGTCTGTGTAACAAACTGTGTATGTTTCCTCTTTCCTAATGTTTTTGTTACTCTAGCAGCACTAGATGTACAGGAGTGCACAGGGCTGGAGTTGCAATAGGAATCTTAAGTTATACCTTCGCTGTGTGGGATTTAAAAGGATGCACATCTTAAGTGCTTGCTTGTTCTTAGATTAAATTAACAAGTCTCTGACCATTCATTATTCATGAGTAATTAACACTGTGTTGAGGCACTGTAGAAAGAATCAACATTTGTTAGGTTGTTTCTGCTTCTGAGAAAACAAAAGATCTTGTGCCAGAAGAACTATTAAACCCTATTTGACCACTAGTACATTGTGTTATTTTTCCTTTGGTTTTGCTGGATTCATTTCACTGTAAGCACTGAACTCAGACACTCACTAACTCGATATTCCACAGAATTCTCAAATTCCTCAGACATCCTTGTTAAAAGTGTTTAAACTGCTACAGTATAAATTAAGTTAAGTTAAACAGATTGTGTACCATTTTAATTCCCATCGTACTCCCTCTGCCATGCAATCAGGCTTCTGTCCTTGCCATTGGTGTACCTGATATCATAACTGCCAATGATGAAAACCACTAGTGTGCAGCAGTCTTTAATGATTTACCCTGGCCTTTGACTCTGTCAACCACAAAATTGTAATTACCAGACGCAACAGCCTCGGCTTCTCAAAAGACTTCATCGACTGGTTCACTATGTCTCAGAATGTTTTCAGAGTGATTTAATTTAGAGGGCCTGTTGTCTGGACCTCTGGCTGTCTCTTTGCGTGTGCCACAGGTCTGATCATATACTCTGTATATATCAATGATGTGGCTCTCACTGCAGGTGACATTCTGATTCACCTCTGTGACGTTACACTATTCTCTATACATCTGGCCCTTCATTAAACTCTGTTAACTAATTTCCAAAAGTACTTCAATGCCATCCAGCAATACTTCTGCTCCGGAATTTTGGTAAAATCAAATGCATGCTTTTCAATCAAACTCTGCCCTCAGCTGGCCGCCCAACTAGCATCACCACATAGGATGGTTCTGAATGAGAATACATTGATATACAAATAGCTTAGTTTCTGTTTAGACCCACATCAACCACCTCCAATCTAAAATGAAATCCAGGATTTGCTTCCTGCTCTGCAATAAGGCCTCTTTCACTCACACTGCTAAACACAGTCTCATAAAAATGACCATCCTACTGATCCTTGACTTCGGTGATGTCATTTACAGAACTACCTAAACCTTTCGCCTCAGTAAATTGGATGTAGTCTATTACAGTGTCATCCATTTTGTCTCCATAGCAAAATGTAATACCCACCACAGTGACCTTTATGCTCTTGTTGGCTGGCCCTCACTACATAATCGTCGCCAAACCCACTGGTCTCAGGTCACCATAGCAGAACCCATCTTTTGCCTGCCCTCCAGCAAGTACATCTCATTGGTCACCCCTAAACCCAACACCTCCTTTGGCCATTATTCTTTCCAGTTCTCTGGTGTCAAAGACTGGAACAATCTGCAAACAAAACAGAAACTGAAGATTCTCATCGCCCTCACTGACTTTTAGTATAAAATGTCAGAACTATTATCCAATAATCGTTGAAGAAGTTAATAGTCCATCCCTATCTACAGTGCCTTGTATTGATTTGGTAGTGTGAAAACCTGGAATGAAACTGAATTGTATTGGGATTTTTGTTTTACATTTCAAACAATTTGAAAGTGCAAAACCCCACTTGTAGCCCACCTGTCTGCACTTAAAGCGTCACATGATCTCAAAATATATATCTCTGTTTTTGGAAGGCCCCAGAGTATGTTAGAGAAGACATGTACACAAACAGAATCATGAAGACCAACGAGCTAACAAAACAAGTCTGGGATAAAGTTCTGGAGAAGCACCAATCAGGGTTGGGTTATGAAAAACTTTGATCATCCCTCAAAGCACAGTTGAATCCACTATTAATAAATGTAAAGAAAGAGGCACAACCGTGACTCTGCCTAGAGAAGGCCGTCCACCAAAATTCACTGATCACGTAAGGAGGGCATTAGTCAGAGAAGCAACGAAGAGGTCAATGGTAACTCTGAAGGAGCTGGAGAAGGTGGGTAAAACAGTCCATGGAAAACACTATTTGTGTCAAAGGTTCACCTCCCAGCAGGAAAATGACCCTAAACACAAAGCTAAATCTACACTGGAGTGGTTTAAAACCAATAACCTGAATATCTTTGAATGGCCCAATTAAAGCCCAGACTTCCATCCGATTGAAAATCTCTGAAATTATTGATTCCCATTCAACCTGACAGAGTTTGACCAATTTTACTGATGTGCAAAGCTTGTAGACACTTACCCCAAATGACTCACAGCTGTTTTTTTTGCTTTTCAAGAAAAATAATGTGCATTCTATAGTCATCTCACTCTTAAAATCATTGAACAAAGGTAATGTAAATAACTCTATTTTGGATAAGAAACAGCGATATTGGTTTGTACAACTTTGTATTTATTTCCATGCTGGGTGAGGGCAGTAGTTATCATAGAGGGCAATGCATCACCAGGTCTACTTTCCAGTAAAAGGGCACTATCAACTTAATAGTTTGGCAGGGCAGACGTGGATCCGTATGCATCATTGAACTTAAATAAGAGACCAAAGCACACTTTCTTGTGTGTGTAGGTTGTTAAAACTGGTGGCCCCAAGCCCTCTTACCCATTCTGACAGACCAAGCTGTGGTGAACATAATGTATTTGGAGAGACTGTTATTTTTCCTTGGCCACTGGCCCAAGACAAGGTGGTGTGTGGGGACCATCCATGCTGGATACGGATACCCATGGCTACAATGTCATCAAAATTTGTTGAGGGCTGGCATCCACCAGGCGCAATTTCTTTAAGACTGCAAGGGAAACTTGGCTTCCCCTAAAATGACAAAAAAATTATGGTCAAATATGTACTACAGTGTTAACATTTTATTGCCCTACAATGCGTTACAAAACGTTCATCTCGAAGACGAGTTCTTTCAGAATCAGCTACATACAGTGGGTATAGAAAAGAATCACCCCCCCGTAAAATAATCCTATTTTGTTGCTTTAGCCTGAAATGAAGACAGACATACTTTTTGTTTTTATTCAGCTGTATTTACTCAGTGCACCTTATAACATCCAGGTGAAAGATATAACACCAACATGTCAGAAAAAAAAATTGCTTTAATTACAGCCTTTAGTCTGTTGGGATATGTTTCTACTAACTTTGCACATCTAGACGTTGCAATATTTGACCACTTCTTTGCAGAACTGCTCAAGTTCAGTTAAATTTTATGGTGACTGTTTGTGGACTGCTGTCTTCAAGTCATTCCGCAGATTTTCAATGGGGTTTAAGTCTGAGCTCTGACTAGGCCATGCAGGCACATTCACCTTTTTCTCCTTCAACCACTGTTGTGGTCAAGTTTGCTTTGTGCTTTGTGTCATTGTCATGTTAGAAGGTAAATTATCTTCCCATTGACAACTTTCTGGCAGAGAGCAGCAGGTTTTCCTCAAGAATTTGACAGTATTTTGCCCCATCCATTTTTCCTTCTATCCTGACAAGTGCTCCAGTCCCTGCTGCAGAGAAACAAACCCATAACATGATATTACCACCTCCATGCTTTACTGTAGGAATGGTGTTCTTTATATGGTGAGCTGTATTGGATTTTCACCAGACATCGCTTGGCATTGAGGCCATACAGTTCCATTTTTCCATTGGAATACCATTACCATTTTTTGGCTTTTTTCTTGCAACCCTCCCATACAAGCCACATTTGTGGAGAATTTGTGTTATTATTGTCACATGCACACAATGACCAATCATTGTCATGAATTCCCGCAACTGCGTCAGAGTTGCTGTAGGCCTCTTGGTAGCCTCTCTGACCAGTTTCCTCCTGGCTCTTTTATCCAGTTTGGAGCAACATCCTGACCCAGGGACGGTCTGTGTTGTACCAAATACCTTCCACTTCTTAATAATGGACTTCACTGTGCTTTTAGGCACTGATAAGGCCTTTGAAATTGTTTTGTATCCATCTCCTGACTTTATCCCGTAGATCTTTTGACAATGCCTTTCCACCCATAGTTGATTGTTGTCTTCAGTTGCACTACCAAGGACTGAAATGCTTCAGGTAAAGCTTGTTTCATGCTGAGCTAATCAAAATGACCACAGCTGATCACAGTTGAAAGACAATTGACTTTGTGTACTATTGAGAAGTTGATTAACTTCACCTGGTTGGGTTTACAAGGCATTTTTAGGAGGGGGGTGATACTTTTTCCATCTCAGTGATTCTGTTCTCTAATTTGTAATTTCTTTTTTCTGACAAGTTGGTATTATATCTTTCACTTGGATGTTATGAGGAGTTGTACATACAGCTGAATGAAACAAAAACTGTGTCTGTCCGTTTTCATTTCATCCTGTAGTTCAACAAAATGAGATTATTTTACAGGGGGGTGATTATTTTCTTTACCCACTGTAGAGCAGGTCGACTGACTCGATTTCCTTCTCATACATTCCCGTAGCATCACAGTGCATTTCCGTTTTGAAGCCTGGCATCCATGTACTTCAATGGGGCTGATTTAAACAGTTTTTTCAGTGATTTTGTACTATAAAAAGTCGCCAAAGCTATTTGTGCTCAGTCCCATCGTGGATTTTGCAAGTGTAGCTGAAAGACAAACTGCTGCAACCTATTTCTTGGTATTTGTTTTGCGAAATTGCTAGCCAGTTTTCATTAATTTCATACAATTATACAACTCATTCCTTGTTTCAGTTTAACCTAATTCCCACATTTCCTCCTTCGAGTTTAATATCGTTTCGTTCAATCAGTCATTCATTCAGTAGGCACACTGCACAAGATGGCAGACAATGCTAATTTTGTCAGCATGATTTTGGCGAAGCCATTTAAAAGTCTTCCTTATGAGGAGAAACTTACAAATAAACAGCAGGGCAGATCAACACATAAGATTGATTTAGTGTTAAAAAGATAGGTCAAAGTAACAGTTCTTTTCAGCTCTCCTGGTATGACACATTTAGCTGGCAGACTGGAAGTGCTGTGACAAAGAAAATGTACTGCTGGCCATGCCTCTTGATGAAACCATTTCATGGATGTGTTGTTTGATCAAAGGTGGGGTTTGGAGATCTGTCTAAATTTGACAGGGCATATAAATGGCATGAGTGCAATGAACATGTGAGTGCATGTGCAAGATTAGGTTGCATGGGCATGATCAGGGTTGAGCATGCAATCAACGAAGGTGCTCGCATTCAAGTGGCTAAACATAATGAAACAGTCAAACAAAACAGGGCCTTCCTAAAATGCCTTATTGATGTGACATCCTTGCTTGGCCGGCAGGAGCTGTGATTTAGGAGACACGATGAGAGTAGTGAATCATACAACAAGGGTTCACAGAAACGTAAGCTAAATATGACTAAATATGTCCTGTCCACACAATTCGAATCCTCAACTGCGTTTTTTGGATTTCTCAGGGTTTGCCACATTTTTTTCAAAATCCACAAAGATCACGTCTTTTTTTTGAGTTTGCAGGCTGTTCAAGGTTGCCCAGAAATGTTCCTACACGATGGAATTTCACATCTCGAATAGTGAGCACCGTGGCAAACAATTATGATGGCCTCCTGCAGACATTTGATAACATCACTGCAGATACGACAATGGATGATGATACACTGGATTGTGCCAAAAGCTTTGTGAGGATACTGGAGGATTTTGAGTTTGTGTTCATGTTGTACACATATGAACATGTCTCTGAGACTGATGTGGTCTTTCATATTATACAGCGGAAGGCTATGGATGTTCTTTACTGCAAGAAAATAATTTAGTCTCTTCTTGCATTTGTCAAAGAGAAGAGGTCTGAGGGGTTTTTCCAAGCTGTATATGCCAAAGCAGCAGATCTCTCATCAGACCCACGAGATGAGCCCATGAGAAAGCATCGTCTGACCCAATTGCGAGGGATCCCCAAGAGCACTACAGAAACCTGTAAATGGTCATCCTTGATAACATCTTGGAGCAGATTCCTCAACGTTATTCAAATTTGGAAAGTATGCTCTTCTTAGAATTGGTAAATCCAGGGAAATTTGATGACATGAGACAAGTGTTTCCAGTGGATGCCTTCCAATGTGTCCTGCAAATTTATGGCATCACTTTGATTCAGGGAGACTGAGGTCTGAACTTCAAGTCCTTTATTCAGATCAGGACTTGCAGGGTAAAAGGGGAAAGCTGTTTGATTACTTGGTGTTCCTTAAAGACATGGAGTTGGACAGTACAATGCCTCAGCTTTACAAACTGTTCTCATTAGTGGCAACAATTGGATCTACATCTGCAGGTGTAGAAAGAAGCTTCTCCTGTTTAAAGCGGCTCAAGTCCTACACCCGTAACACAATGGGCCAAGGCCGTTTAAGCAGCCTAGCTCTGCTGGCCATTGAGAGGACACTGGTCAAGTCACTGGAAAAGACGCCTAGTTGGTACGACAGGGTCACAGAGCATTTTTTTTTAAAAGGAAGGTATTTTACATATAATTTACATATTTACATATAAATAAATTGACAATTTTTATGATGTAGCCCGAAAATGACCTTCCCCTCTTTGAAAGACCAGCAGCCGCCACTGGCATCCACAGTTGTATAGTTGGATCCTATGTGCTTGAAAACCTCAGAGAGGTCCAATGTGACAGCAAGGGAATACCCCCTGAATGTTGTTGTGACTGTCTAAATATTAATGTGTCATGCATTTGTCCTTTCCCAAAGACATCCAGGAGACGTGTTGTTGGTGCAGAAGCTGATCCAGCAGGATCTTTTCTTCTTAGTGCCGAATATTTATTTGGCATTACTTTCAGTAACAATCCAATCAATGTTTCAGGACTGTGAAAGGTTTATTAAGATGGTATACCACACCTTTCAAAGCTTTATTGATGAAAGGATTGGCATTTGGCTGAGCAGTAGAGATTCTGGCTAGAAATCAATGTTGTTCAATCGAATCCATGACCTAACCCTAAAGAGAACAAATAATGTAGAAATATGTTACCTGTCAAAGATTGGGCCTGAAGCTTTTTTCCCTCAGAATTCTAATAGAATTGTCTGTGGATGATCATTTGGCAAGGCTCTGGCTAACTCACTCTTTCTTAAGAGGAAAAACTGATGGCATTAAATTATTGTCAATCAAAGGAGAAGACAATTTAAACTGGCTCGGTTGCTAGTAGCAGCATTACAGCAACACAAACAGCAACACAAAGTAAAGGAGGTGCAATGTAAAGATATTAAAGGAATGTTTATTTCACTGTTATTTACAAGCTTTTTTGTTAAGAAGGCATAACAAAATGTTTGGAATTACTGTATGACTGTGGGATAATATATTGCCACCTATAATCACCAATATTAATGAAAAAAATAGTGATTTAATGTGTCATCATTCTGCAGCTGGTTCATTGTTGTGGAGCATATTCACATGATAGGAAAATTTCTTACCATACACGGCACTAAAGAATTAGAAGTAATTTATTTCTTGATTGAAATGTGCCAAATCTCTCTTGGTCTATGGATATGTTACCAAGAAAATAAGTGTGTGTGGGATGAACATGGTGTATTAGAAAATAGATATTTTTTGTGAAGACATACACAATAGAATAGAGCAAAACACCCTAGTACAGAAATACCACGCCGGTCTGACTCTTTTTTTCACATGCAAATTACATCAAGAGCAACAGACGTGGAATGTCACTATACTGAGTTTAGGCAAAGTCTATTTGCGTTATTTCAACTTCTTCATTATGTCTGGCAAACCTATCCACTACACACCCAAATAAGGGTGGGTAGATCGATCCAAAAATATACATACTATATTTTATTTTTGAAGATTGATTCTAGCGTTAATAGGATCAGATACCAGTTCCAGTTTCTCTTCTACATTGTAGCCTCAACCGCTCCGACACAAAGTCACAAAGTCATATTACAATATTAACAAAACCCATCCATTGTTTGACCATGTAATTGTGCCAACGTTGTTTAAATAAACATGAAAGTGTGACCATGTACACAAAGAATCAAACAGTTTTTAAAGTACAGTATACAAATGATAGTACAAAACAGTGTAATCTCATTTTACAAATATACTGTGTGTATTTTCTATATATATTGTGAAGATACATTTAAATGATAACATACTTAAAAGATTCCATGTGGGCATAAAATGAAAATAGGCTATAATAAGCTATAAATGTTTGAAATGCTTGTTTTATAACTAGGTCTAACCAGTAGATATGCACCTCGTATCTTTCTGTTCGCATGTACACGCAACACACTATTGTGCTTGTCAGAGATAGGCCTATGTCTTTTAATATTCCAGACTCTTTAGTCGTGGCCACTATACGGTAACCTCACTCCCTCTCTCGTGCCCTTGGTACCTTTCATTTTTGTAGATAATCTTGATTTTGCACCTGTATGTTTTGTTAGTATATTAAAGTATTTAGTGAACTCCATGATGACACAATGCGCACAAGCCAGGCAAGTTACCTACACATTTAGAGGCTCATTAGGCTGGGCATGTCCTGACCATGTGAAGTGAGCGCTACTGGAGCACTACTGGAGCGGTACTGGAGCAATATTAAATGAGAACCTTTTATAGAGATCACTGTGAAGGAAAATACTAGTAGATCATCACTTTCTGAAATACTCAAA
This sequence comes from Umbra pygmaea, assembly GCA_016801145.1. Taxonomy (NCBI): domain Eukaryota; kingdom Metazoa; phylum Chordata; class Actinopteri; order Esociformes; family Umbridae; genus Umbra; species Umbra pygmaea. Next base: position 18,717 of record JACXGM010002533.1, read on the forward strand.
ACAGCCCATCTGGCACCAACAACCATGCTACGTTTAAAGTCACTTAAGTCACATTTCTACCTCATTCTGATGTTTGGTTTGAACTTCAGAAAATTTTGTTGACCATGTCTAAATGCCTAAATGTTTTGACTTGATATAAAGTGACTGACTGATTAAATATTTGTGTTAACGAGCAGTTGAACAGGTGTCCCTAATGAAGTGATGAGTACATTTTCACCATTAACTCTAAATGTGTGGGAAAAAAATATTTACTTATGTCTTGTTTGAATTTTGTTTATTTCTATATGTTTGTATTTTTGTTTCTCTTTTCTATTCTGGCTACGAAAAAAGCGACATATTTTGAATGTTGGCAGCAATGGATAAAAAGAGTATTCATAAACAAGTGCATAGTTATCTCTGACTAACAAGCACATTTTTTAATACCACTGTCAGCTGGTCCACAGGCACACACCATCTAGCTTTCACTGAGGAAAATCATTAGAGCACGGCTGAACATTTGTGTGTGATCTTTGATCTTTTTTGACAGAGCTCATCTTAGGATCACACTGAATTAAACTCAGCATGTTTGTTGCACTTATCAATGGGTGTTCGTGACACTGAGGCCAAGATCAATTTTTTTAAACCACTGAACTGAGTGTGCTTTACAGTACACAAGAGATCTGTGAATGTGCTTTAATAACTGCCATTATATTATTATATGTTAGGATAATTTTCTAGTTTAAAATCAAATCATCCATGAGCCTTGGAATAGAAAATGGTTAATTAGAAACCTGTTCTTCTTTGTAATATGCATAATAATGTCTAAACATTTCTCCTCTCTTAATGTCATGATTGCAGTCATTTAATATAATCTTAACTCTTCCTTACTCTGTCTTATGGGTCCTCTATCCCTTGCCTCTACCCCCCCCCCCCCACACACACATATGTATAGCTTGCCTCTAATTTATTCCTGTCTGAAATGTTTTCCTTGAAAAAATCTATTAACAAGTCAGAGGCTGCAGGATATTGACAAAATGTAATAATTTTATTGAATCAATTAAAATGCCATCCAGTATGTCCACTCATTTAGGTTATGTTATTTTATACACTGCTAAAAAAGTAAGGCAACACACAAACATCACAATAACTCCACGTCAATTATACTTTTGGCATATCAATCTGTCCAGTTAGGAAACATATGTGATTGTGAATCAGAGTCACCTGCTTTGTTGCAAATTAAAATGACAAAAGCTTACAGTGAATTAAGCATTATACATTTTAATATGAACACATATAAAAGTACATTATATCAGCTTTAGTATGAATTGTAAACTGCTCAACGCTCCAACAGTAACAGGGGCTGATTACAAGCAACATACCGACAGCTGCTTAATTTCTGTCATTCAGTGTGTGAAGAATGTTGGACATCAGTGTTCTAATCAATGACGGTTAATTTCCCTGACGTTTTGATATCACTTCATTATTAAAAATCATGCCTCATGTCACAACAAGCTGTGTAACAGAAATACTGAAATTTACTTTTATTTCTTTAAAAATGAATACTACATTTTGTGAAATCATCCCAAAATATACAAATGTTGTATTACTCACAATGCACTAGCGTACTTTGCATTAAAAAAGCAAACATCACTATACCTATATTATATATATTTCTTAGTTGTGTACTTACATTATCCTAAATGTTTCCACCAACTTTTAAATCCAGAGAAATTTGTAATATAATTCGAAGACACGGGACGTTTCATTTTGTCTTCTGTAAATGGCGTCATATAGCCTATCCTTTGACTGCTGTAGTTGCTCTAAGTTACAGTGAACCGCCAAACATAACGTGAATAAAGTTATAATATTTTTAAAATACATTACTTTGTCAGTGAAATTTTTTTTCTGCCGGAGACGCTAGATTGGAAGGTTGTCATTGACGACGATATCAAAACCCATGATCCCACGCTACTTCCCGACGTCATCCAAGTACATCTTTTGTTATTGTTTTGAATGAGAGCCCCTGAGCAGCCAAAAACGACACATTGTACATTTAAGACACTGAAGTGCTTTAAATTATCATAGCTTGACATTTTTTGTCAATACAACTGTAATCTTGAGTGTGACTCCATATCCAGAACTTAATTTTGTAAATTAAATAAACCACCCTCTAATACTCAAATGGTCTGTCCCATATTGTTTCTCATGAGGCAGCCCAAAAGACATGTTAGATGTTACTAGCTAGCTAGCTAGGTAACTGTCATTTTACAGTTCGTACACTTCACGACAGACAAGCAGCAAACAGCTTTAACATTATGAAACAGTAATTTGTCAGTGGGGTGGAAAATAAAGTTTATTGCCATACTGCCAAAGGTGAGCAACATTTTACTTAATCTACCAGGGTGTCCCTAGCATTAGCTTATCGCAGCATGTACCGGTACTAGTACTAGTACAGTGCCTTGCAAAAGTATTCGGCCCCCTTGAACATTTCAACCTTTTACCACATTTCAGGCTTCAAACATAAATATATAAACCTGTAATTTTTGGTGAAGAAGCAACAACACGTGGGACACAATCATGAAGTGGAACGAAATTTATTGGATATTTCAAACTTTTTTAACAAATAAAAAACTGACAAATTGGGTGAGCAAAATTATTCAGCCCCTTTACTTTCAGTGCAGCCAACTCTCTCCAGAAGTTCAGTGAGGATCTCTGAAGGATCCAATGTTGACCTAAATGGCTAATGATGATAAATACAATCCACCTGTGTGTAATCAAGTCTCCGTATAACTGCACCTGCTCTGTGATAGTCTCAGAGGTCCACTGAAAGTACAGAGAACATCATGAAGAACAAGGAACACACCAGGCAGGTCCGAGATACTGTTGTGGAGAAGTTCAAAGCCGGCTATGGATACAGAAAGATTTCCCAAGCTTTAAAGATCCCAAGGAGCACTGTGCAAGCGATAATATTGAAATCGAAGGAGTATCAGACCACTGCAAATCTACCAAGACCCGGCCGTCCCTCTAAACTTACAACAATCAGTCGTATACTGCACAAATCTGGCCTTTATGGAAGAGTGGCAAGAAGAAAGCCATTTCTGAAAGATATCCATAAAAAGTGTCATTTAAAGTTTGCCACACAAGCCACCTGGGAGACACCAAACATTTGGAAGAAGGTACTCTGGTCAGATGAAACCAAAATCGAACTTTTTGGCAACAATGCAAAACGTTATGTTTGGCGTAAAAGCAACACAGATCATCACCCTGAACACACCATTCCAACTGTCAAACATGGTGGTGGCAGCATCATGGTTTGGGCCTGCTTTTCTTCAGCAGGGACAGGGAAGATGGCTAAAATGGATGGGAAGATGGATGGAGCCAAATACAGGACCATTCAGGAAGAAAACTTTGATGGAGTCTGCAAAAGACCTGAGCACCGTGACGGAGATTTGTCTTCCAACAAGATAATGATCCAAAACATTAAGCAAAATCTACAATGGAATGGTTCACAAATAAACATATCCAGGTGTTAGAATGGCCAAGTCAAAGTCCAGACCTGAATCCAATTGAGAATCTGTGGAAAGAACTGAAAACTGCTGTTCACAAACGCTCTCCATCAAACCTCACTGAGCTCGAGCTGTTTTGCAAGGAGGACTGGGCAAAAATGTCAGTCTCTCGATGTGCAAAACTGATAGAGACATACCCCAAGCAACTTACAGCTGTAATCGCAGCAAAAGGTGGCGCTACAAAGTATTAACTTAGGGGGGCTGAATAATTTTGCACACCCAATTTTTCAGTTTTTTATTTGTTAAAAAAGTTTGAAATATTTAATAAATTTCGTTCCACTTCATGATTGTGTCCCACTTGTTGTTGATTCTTCACAAAAAATTACAGTTTCATATCTTTATGTTTGAAGCCTGAAATGTGGCAAAAGTTCGAAAGGTTTAAGGGCGCCAAATAGTTTCGTAAGGCACTGTAGCTCTGTCAAAAATGTTAAAGCTTAAGCTTGCCAAAATGCAACCTAGGGTCTATTTGTTAATGTAACCAAGTCAAACATTATTTCAAAAGCATAAATATGACGGAAATGCGACTTTTAAGATTTTCCGTTTTTTTTATTTTGGTCAAATCACCTTTTGAATGGGAGTGATAGGGGCACTAATATGATAGCATCAAAATTGCTATTTTTAAAACACTAAGAAGGCTCGACACATCATTAAACTTTGCTCAATATCAAAAGGATCTGTACACATGAACTTGAGCATTGAGGATATTGTTTGTGTAAACAGAGTTTACTAAAAAGAAAGGATTTGCACCTTAGCAGTTTGTGTTTCTGGTGGATGCTTTTTTGCCAGTCAAAAAGTGTTGATCTCCGAATCAGACGTAACAGGGAGGAGAGTAAAAATAGAAAGCTCCTAAAGCTTAGTTCCATATAAATGCACGGATAATTCATTGTTTTGTCATTAGTGAAAAACAATATTGACCTTGTAGTTGAAAAGGAGCCTCGTGAAATAATACTAAAATCAAAAAGCGGAAAAGTCATGTGAGGTCTCACGTGGGTAGTTGTTGCTGGTGTTACAAAGTTTCACGTGAGAGTTTACTTCAGCTAAGATTAGATTATTTAGACTGATATATTGAATAACCCCTTGTTATTATTTGAATAGATTTTGCCATGAGCTAAGTGGCTTTTTTACAACTTCATGACATTTCCTCCTATGGAGTCCGTTCATTTGCATTCAGAGATCAACACTTTTTGACTTGCAAAAAAGCAGCCAGCAGAATCACAAACTGCTAAGGTAAGATGAGTGCAAAACCTTTCTTTTTAGTAAACTCTGTGTACACAAACAATGTTCTCAATGCTCAAGTTCATGTGTACAGCTCCTGGTGATACTTCGAGCAAAGTTTCATGTAGTGTCAAGCCTTCTTAGTGTTATAAAAATAGAGATTTTTATGCTATACTCCCATTCAAAAGGTGATTTGACCGAAACCAAAAAAACTGAAAATCTTAAAAGTGGCATTTCCATCCTAATTATGCTTTTAAATGAAAGTTTGACTCAGGTTTAGCGGCTGAAGTTATTACGGAGGATAGCGGTTGGACAGTTGAAAAAAGCGCTTTCCGCAAACTGGACCACCAAGAATGGCCACATTAGACAGAGGTGAAGAAAACAATAAAATTTCAATTGCAATGTTGATTATGATAGTGATAGATATTGACGTGTGTACCTTCCACTTGCTCCCCAGGAAAGCTCTGGCAGTGTAGTGACATCATTTACATATTATAAAGGACATTAAAGAGAGAAAAATATCAGCACAGCCAGGACATTGAAGAGAGAAAATCATTAGCACATGCACAGCATTAACGAGAGAGAAATATCAGCACAGCCAGGACACAGCTGTGTATAAAGGTAGATATATGCATTTAAGTGTTGAGAAATTGGACTGTGTACCTCTTAGTATTTGAATTTTATTTTCAGACATCAAAATTGAAACAATATATTGGAATAAGAAAGACACGTTGGGGTGATTCTCAGAGACTGATGCCTTTTAGATCAAAACTTCTCTTAAAAAAATATCTTAAATAATTATATTTCTGATAAAATATTTTTAAAAATCATTAGGTATAATACAATACAAAATGGGTAGTAGCAGACCTGAATTCAAGTAATGTTTGCTTTCTTTCAAATAATTAGAGTGATTACACTTGTCTTAGAGCTAGATGTTCATGACCTCTATCTGTTTGAGGGGTATTGTTGCTGTTGGTGTGGTTTTGTATACTTCTCTTTCCCCTATTTAGCATAACAAAAAAACACAAACACCCACATACAGACACTCATGTTTTAGTTGGAGGAGTAGAGCACAACATGCAGGCTCCTCACCAATGGGCTTTCTCATGCCTGGAGTAAAACTGGAGTTGATTGACACTGTGTTTGGCTGAAGGACTCGTGTTTGGCTGAAAGATCTGATGGAGACTGTGCTTCTGTCTCTCCTGTGTTCAGCTACTTTGAGAGAGCGGGAGAGAAAAAGGACAATGTATTTCTGATAGACAGAGAAGCAAAGGGAACAACAAGAAATCTATTAAAACACATGTATTTTTATTCTTCTCCGTCCAGAGCAGTGCTGCCCCTACGATTTCATTCATCAAAGTCTTTATACATGCCAAGATATCCTGTATCATTTGAGATGCACAGATATGATGTACTGTGTAGTATATCCTATATCATTTGAGATGCACACTAATGATGTAGTATATCATATATCATTTGAGATGCACACTAATGATGTAGTTTATCCTATATCATTTGAGATGCACACTAATGATGTAGTATATCCTATATCATTTGAGATGCACACTAATGATGTAGTATATCCTATATCATTTGAGATGCACACTAATGATGTAGTATATCATATATCATTTGACATGCACACTAATGATGTAGTATATCGTATATCATTTGAGATGCACACTAATGATGTAGTATATCCTATATCATTTGAGATGCACACTAATGATGTAGTATATCATATATAATTTGACATGCACACTAATGATGTGGTATATCGTATATCATTTGAGATGCACACTAATGATGTAGTATATCATATATAATTTGAGATGCACACTAAAGATGTATTATATCATATATCATTTGACATGCACATTAATGATGTAGTATATCATATATCATTAGAGATGCACACTAATAATGTAGTATATCATATATCATTTGAAATGCACAGGCTCTAGTGATACTAAAATAATTATTACTTTGATCACTACCAATGTGAGGGGGACTAAAGAACATGACAATGACATGAGTCTGCTCTTTTGAGTGTTTAATATGTAGTAGTCCCCATTGAGGGATGATTCGCACATAAATACTTGCTCATTACTCATTGCTCAAACCTGCTACATTATGCAGTACTGCCATCTGTTGGTTACCAAATGTAATCACATGGGGACTGCCATTCTCTCCTAGACCACACTGCATATTATGTCTGGATTTTATGAAAAATCATAGTTCTCTTGCTACATGGTTTTAACACTGAACAAACTATTGCAAAGCCAAGTGTGACAACATCTGAAATATAGGGTTTTTATGATTCTGGTAAGTAGTTAGTAATGTGTTACAAGCAGCTGGTGCACATTCTAAAGCAAAGTCCTAAGCACTCATCTCTCATGATGTCTTGTTGTGTTGTTCATTTCTTCAGGATTATATTGAAACAATGTAGTTTTCATTAACATAAGGGATAGCATCATGTTCCATTGTGCACCAACAAAACTATAAAATAAAATAAACATTTTGCTCTCCAGTTATATTCATATGCATTTGTAAAGTTGATATGGTATGCATATGTAAAGTTGATATGATATGCATATATAAAGTTAATATGATATGCATATGTAAAGTTAATATGATATGCGTATTTAAAGTTGTTTTCATATGCATATGTAAAGTTGATATGATATGCATATGTAAAGTTGATATGATATGCATATATAAAGTTAATATGATATGCATATGTAAAGTTAATATGATATGCGTATTTAAAGTTGTTTTCATATGCATATGTAAAGTTGATATGATATGCATATTTAAAGTTAATATGGTATGCATATGTAAAGTTGATATGATATGCATATGTAAAGGGGTTATAATATGCATATGTAAAGTTGATATGATATGCATATGTAAAGGGGTTATAATATGCATATGTAAAGTTAATATGATATGCGTATTTAAAGTTGTTTTCATATGCATATGTAAAGTTTATATGATATGCATATGTAAAGTTAATATGATATGCATATTTAAAGTTGTTTTCATATGCACATGTAAAGTTAATATGATATGCATATGTAAAGTTAATATGGTATGCATATGTAAAGTTTATATGGTATGCATATGTAAAGTTAATATGGTATGCATATGTAAAGTTTATATGGTATGCATATGTAAAGTTAATATGGTATGCATATTTAAAGGATGTCAAACTGCTCATTACACACCCCTCCATTACCCAACTGTACTACAGGGCTAAAACCCTTGGACCTCTTTGTAAAACGTGACTGGCTTTCTTCAAGCATATTAACCACTACAACACTCAAAAACCAGATTACAATCTCAATGTGCATAGATGGTTGTAATTGTCAAATGTTATTTTTCCAAGAGAGTTGAGATGGCGCAACTTTATAGGGGTGTTACTGACACGTAATTTGATTTACTACCTGACAATGTCTGAGTCTGGGAAAGTGCTATCAGTTTGTATATACATGTCATAAGAACAAGCTATGGGTGTCAGATGCCTTAAGGCAACCTTCCCCTGCATTTGATAGTGTACCTGGTGTCTGTAGCCTACTAGATTAAAGATGAATGCGTTTGTGAATGTGTGTTGTTTGTGTGCAGTGTGTGTGATTTCAATATTTGTTGGGTGTTAATGTGCATGTGTGTGAACGGAAGTGTCCCAATTATGAGGGTTGAATTTAAAATTAAAATGTCTGACCACTTGTCTCCGTTCAGTGAGACGGCGTGTCAGTCAGTGACTCAAATATGTGTCTTATTCACTCACACACCCTAAAATCAATACTCAGGATCTAGGCAATGTTTGTCTCACAGGTTTGTGTTGTTACGTTTTTGTCAGGTCTGTGGGGGTGAACGTCATGGAGGTGGAGCTGTCTGAGAGATGCATCGTTGACAGGTTTACATGTTCAGGTACTGAGGTAAACTCTGGTGAGTCACAACATGACACGTTTGGCCAAATTAAAGTATAAATGCATTATTGATAATAAAGTACAATGCTAATCGATGCGGTCAACAAATTTAATAATTTAGTCAACATGTAATGTGGAAAAGTTTGGGCACCCTTTTGGATCATTCGTATATTCTTAAAAAGATGATTACTAAGGCTCAGAAAGTTTGACTCAAAATGGCTGAAATTTGTCACGTGAAGACAATTCCAGTGTTTAACTCTTACTCTAAAGGTCGGTTTTCCATTAAAGCGCAGCACCGTGCAATACCACACATATCATGGTTAGGATTGTGTTTCCATCTATCCCCAGCACGCTTGAAATCAGACCAAGTCGGAAAATATCGGAAGAGAAAAATAACTAGTACTTGCATGGGACAAAGCAGGCCGGAGTTACAAATGCAGAAATTCAACAACCAATGTTAATTCATTTGTTTACTTGATTTTTGCATTTACAACTGTAAAAGGTGATTTGGAATCATACCTGTGGTATACAGTCTCTTATACCATGGTTATAAGCCAATCAAAATGCTAAGAATCCTAAATTCTGATTGGCTATGATATATGTAAGCAATGAGGTGCAAGGGGGTGGGGTATATGGTCAATATACCAGTGCTAAGAGCTCTTCCTGTGGTGTTCATTCTATTGTAAACCGGGTGGATAGAATCCTGAATTCTGATTGGCTAATAGCCATGGTATATAAGACTGTCATGTACCACAGGGATGAAATCACTTTTTCTGCTCTAATCACATTGGTAACTGGTTTATAAAACAAAAAAACATCTCAGGCATTAGTGATATATTGCCAATATACCATGGCTAAGTGTTGTGTCCAGGTACTTAGCGATGCATCTTGCCTAAGAGCAGCTCTTAGCATTGGTATATTAGCAATATACCACACCCCTCATACCTTTTTGCATTAATAAACTACAGCTGCCAGCCAACCAGCTTTCAGGACTATAATCCCCCCATTTATAAGAGGCTACAGACCATGAGTGTGACAACTTGTTACTGCTCTAATTGTGTTGGTAATGGTTTTAAAACATTGTGGTGAACTTGAAATAAACCTTTTTCCACATTTAGCATACTGTACAGCATACTTCATAAACAAAATACATTGGCATTGAATAAATGATCACTGCGTTAAGTCAGGAAAGGTCCCATTAAGTTGTCAAACAGAAGCATGCACTAACAGACAAGCTGCAGTAGTAAAAAAAAGTAATATTTTTTACATTTTTCTGCGTTTTCTACAGTTCCCTTGATACATTTTCAACGTATTTTGCTCTGGAAAATGGATTGTCATTTTAATGTGTGCAGCTGAGTTGGATAGATCTTACATGTTAATGTTTTATTTTACTAGAACTGGTACTGTATGTTCCAAAAATGTAAGCACCCTCCTGTAACATTAAGAGAAAACGTTGAGGAGAAATTTGTAGTTTTAGCGATTGTATTTTTGTAATTATATATGATGGTAAATTTAGTGTAGCTCTTATTGGCTTTGGTGCACTGCAAGTGAAAGTGTGTTGACTAAAGATTAATTCAAACATGATGTTTAAAATGACTACAAATGTTGTCTGTTTATTTTGGTGGACAATGGAACACATTCACACATTTATACAGCACACCTAAATAGACAAGCATGTAAACAGGTTGGTTTGGCTCTTTGCCACTGTAGGCAGGAAGACATGCCGTCAACCTAGTATGCCAGTTCAATGTGTCTATGACGAGATTTGGTGAGTCAAAGTTTTCCAGTGATTCACATCTGTGAATGAAAGGGCAAAATACAGAAACAATGTCTCCCTCAACCTCCTCCAACGCCCCCAGTTTCCACGCTTCTACAGGAACGCATCACAGTCTGAAATAATCCAGGATGTAGTATTCAATGTTTCCCCAGAGGGAAAATACACATTTTTAGATGAAGTGTAGAAAATGTCTATCAAGTAAAACTGATACAGTAGTGAGCGAATGTTTGTGCACAATTATGAATTACCTGCATTCCTGCATAGATGGGTCATAAAATATTGTGTGATTTTTACAATATCTGAACCTCCTAACCTCACTGTGTTTTAATGAGGGTACATGTACACATCCAAATTGAACATTGGTCAACATAAACTGAACTGGAACAAATCTGCAAACCTCTAGGATAGTGATAACTTTCAAAGTGGGTAAATAATGTAAGGTTTTCTAAATCAATGAGATGGCACTCAGGGGTGATTTAGAGGTGCCCTGCAAAAATGTGGTTGACAACAGTGTTCACCTGACTATGTTAAAGTGATCTATGGCCCAGTCAGAAGGTGAAAAGTTTAGAAAAGTCTACAAAGGCATTTCCAAAGAGGTGGCTCTTTTACAGTCTACAGCAGTGATTCAGCTGTATTCATTTTGCCGTGGCGCTACGCCACAGCAAAATAATTGCTGCCAAAGTAAGAAAATGGGAAAAATAATTGCAGCCACAGAAAAAAAAATTGTAGACATGGACGTGTTGTTATACATATGAATAGCATTTGCTTGGTAAAACGACATGCTGTTTTTGTGGTTGTTGGTCTATTGTTTTCATGCTCAAGATGAGTAACAGACAACACAGACTTTCAACTCCCTCCAAAGATTTTCTATGGGTTTGAGATCTGGTGACTGGCTAGACCACTCCAGGACCTTAAAATGCTTCTTACGAAGCAACTCCTTCGTTGTCCAGGCAGTGTGTTTGGGATCATTGTCATGCTGAAAGACCCAGCCACGTTTTATCTTCAAGGCCCTTGCTGATGGAAGGAGGTTTTCACTCAAAATCTCACTATACGTGGCCCTATTCATTATTTCCTTTACACTGATCAGTCGTCCTGGTCCCTTTGCAGCCCCAAAGCATGATGTTTCCACCCCCATGCTTCACAGTAGGTATGGTGTTCTTTGGATGCAACTCAGCATTCTTTTTCCTCCAAATACGATGAGTTGAGTTTTTACCAAAAAGTTCCATTTTGGTTTCATCTGACCATATGATATTCTCCCAATCTTCTTCTGGATCATCAAAATGCTCTTTAGCAAACCTCAGACAGGCCTGGACATGTACTGGCTTAAGCAGGGGGACACATCTGCCACTGCAGGATTTGTGTCCCTGGCGGCGTAGTGTGTTACTGATGGTAGCCTTTTTTACTTTGGTCCCGGCTCTCTGCAGGTCATTCACTAGGTCCCCCCGTGTGGTTCTGGGATTTTTGCTCACCGTTCTTGTGATCATTTTGACCCCACGGGGTGAGATCTTGCATGGAGCCCCGGATCGAGGGAGATTATCAGTGGTCTTGTATGTCTTCCATTTTCTTATGATTGCTCCTAAAAATTAAGAGCTTTTTTACTATTAAATCTTAAGTTTCTAAAATGCACGTTTCAATCAGTTTAGAAGTTGGTCAAATTTAAAACGAAGAAATATGTAGTAATATGTGGATTTTTATCAAACATTTCTTAGTTCACTTAAGAACAGACAATAATAAGTTAGTGCTACTTGTATATCTAGTGGGCATACTTTAAAAGAGTACAAGTCTGAACTTGCCTGGACTTGTTTTGCTGCCAGACTGTGCCTGCCACATGCAAGAGAAAAGTGTGGGAGAAAGCAACTTTGCATTTAATTATAAGGTAGGCTAATTGGTGAGTAGTATTTTTTTACTTATTTTATGCGCAAAGGATAACTAATAACTGCACACACGTCAGGAAATTGTATTTTCACTCATTTTTATTATTATCTTAAGCTAATTCAGTGTTACAGTTGGAAGAGTTGTAGCTAGCCAGTAGTCCCATTCTTTTTTATGTTCTGTTTTCTCAAATGCAGCCGAATGATCTTGATCTACTCCCTAGTGGCTAAGAAAAAGTCATCAATTATAACCATAGACTTCTGAACTGCAGCGACACACTTTTCACAACTTTCATTAATGTAGTAGCTCCAGGATAGCCTTCTCACAAACGAACAGAATAAACATGTAACGTAAAACAATAACCGACACTTCTCTCTAGTTTGGCCACCTTTTATAATGTGCAAACTAACTGCTAATAGAACACGGCTGAACGTAATCATTAATCATCAATCTACAAGATACCAGCCTAACCTAACCTAGAAATGGCCAAACCAGAGAGAGCTGTCACAAGCACTTAAAGGGACATTACATATAACAAAAAACGACATGCAATGCACTGAAACACAAACTAAACAAAATATAGACATAGAACACTAATATACATAATGGAGTCAAGTCTAGTTCTGTTAACGCCAGCCCTCACTGGGCTGGGCGTTACAGGCCTCATAAACCTCATCCTTTAGTCATTGTCCCAGGGAGGAAATAAGAAATAAACCAATTCTCATGCAGGTGCAGTTTAACATTATTTTCTCTTATTCACAGGATGATTCTGTGGAAAAGAGGAGAGAGGTTGCTATCCATGGCTTAGTGGTGTATCTCAGAGAAAAGGATCTCTTCAAAGAGCAGGTGGTGTGTAAGATTTTGGAAGCTCTATTTGCGGAATATGGCAGAAATTGAATATAATATTCATAGTTATGTTTTCGTTAGTGTATAAATGGCTGAAAATAATAATTGTTGTGTTTTTGTTACTTGTGAATGAGCCCTTTTATCTATTTAGGAGTGGGATGGATAAACCAAACACTGACTATAGATAGGGCCTTTCATGTTTTTTAACCCAATATAATTTAAACAGAATCCAATTAGTCCAGAACACTGCTGCAAGGCTCCTCACTGGCACCAAAAAGTAAGACCACATATCTCCCATTTTAGCTGAGCTTCATTGTTTGCCAGTGAAATTCAGAATTAATTTAAAAAGTATACTCTTTGTTTTTAAAGCTCTCCATGGTCAAGCCCCTTCATATATTTCCAATGTCCTCTAAACTTACTCTGCCACCAGGCCACTCAGGTCCTCAACCCAACAACTTCTTGTCTTCCCCCAGACACGTCTAAAAACCAGAGGTGAACGAGCCTTTTCTGTAGTGGCCCCCAAACTCTAGTATTCCCTCCCCATATCAAATCATGTAACTCAATTGAAAGTTTTAAGTCAAACCTGAAGATGCACTTTTACTCTCTTGCTTTTAATTCACTTTGATTCTCATTATTGTTTCTCTATTATTGTCATATTGTTTCTATTTGTTGTTTTATTATATGTTATATTACTTGTTTTTACCTTGGCCTACAGTGGTTATATTCATGGAGTCTTGCAGACTATGTATATTCAAGGCATACTGTTTCTGCCTTCCCTGCTCTCCCTGTAAAACACTTTGGGTCAACTGTTGTTCATTTAAATGTGCTATTCAAATTAAATGATTTGACTTGACTGGAATAAAGTTTGTTAAAACTAGAATTATTATGTGAAAATTCATCTGACTAAGTTGATAGTACTTGAAAAAATTCTGGTACCAATTTGCACTGGTATTTCTTACCAAAATGAAAGTAAAATACAGCAGTTGAACCACTTAATAACACTAAAACCTTTAAATTAAAATTAGGTTTGTTCAGCTTAGTTAAGCTTGTAGAGGACAAAGAAAATAATTTTGGTTACTCAACTAATTGAGTTAGTCTAACTATAAAAGTATCATAACATGTACTCAATAATGGCTTGAGTTGGAATTACTTAAGAAGATCAATGCAAATTGTTACCTTAATTGTTTTAGTAGAGCCAGTGTATTATTTTTTAGTGTGGTCTACTGTCAGACAGATTTTTTACAGATGAAGAAACATACACGCCACTGGTACCCTCCCTAGGACTGAGCTTTCAGCAAATATCGAAGGTGACAAGAAAAGACAGCAAAAAGTCTGCATGGATAACCTACATATTCTATCTATCAAAATAAATGTACAATGTGTGTATCTGTATTAATTATGTAATTATTTAGAAGTGATGTATAAAGGTATTTTATTCAAGTTTTACATGTTTTTCCTGCAACTGGAAAGTAAATAATGAAAAGCATGGCCTCTCTACAAAGATGGTTAGGGTTAGATTTGATTCAGAAATGTGAAATGTAAAGAAGAACAGGAAACTGTTTGGGTCAGGGGAGGTAAAATATTCTGGGACAATCTTTTGAAGGAGCAGCAGCTTTCACCCGCCGAAAACATCCCTTGTGAAGGTGACATTCTGCCACACCCAGACATTACAGACTTCTTTTAGAAAAACTATAGAAGAGCTAATAGGAGAGTATTCATTGGAATGTAATGTAGAGTTTCCTAAAGGTTTTGTTAAATGTGTTTACAGCTTGTCTCAATTTACTCGTAATCCTAAAGCTCAATAACTATCTCTACATTTATTATGTTCTATAGATCAGACCGTGTAATAATGAATATGCGCTCCACCTGTTACCACTTATGGAATTACAATGAACCACAATGGTAACTACTGTCCAATGCCGAAAATCTATTGTAGCAATTGCTCGACAGTTGACAGGAAGAAAATCTACAATGATAATTAGGACTAACTACCCAACACTGTCTTTAGGTTCTGTAAGCAGTTTGGAAGATAAAACAGACTTCAGGTCCAACTCCCAGACTCTCAAAATTCCTCCTTTGCCTGTATCTCCTCCATCCTCCCCACGGCCACTTGTGAGTGATAGCTGTATAGGGAAGTAGTAGGCTATGCTTCCCAATCATAACCTACTTACCTTGTCCACATGTGGTCCCCATGAACTATTCCGTCTTTAGCTCCCCCAGACACAAAACGTTTTAACCACACAATTAAGTGTTGCTCCTCTGATTTCCAACAAAGATATAGGGCCCTATCTTGCACCCGGCGCAAAGCAGCGCACAGCCTGAAGGCAAGTGCCTTTGCTAGTTTAAGACCAACGCAGTTGTCAATTTCCCATCCGGCGCCCGCGTCATTTAAATAGCAAGTGCACCTGCACCCATATTTGCACCCATGGGTGTGCTGGTCTAACAAGGAGGTGTGTTCAGGATAATTCTGGGTGTATTGCTATATTGAGGCATCGGAAAGTGATTGCGCAATTGACCAACAAATTGACCTTACAAATAAAAATGTTATGCTACAAATCCGCCATCATAATAGCAAGTCACGAAAGGTACAAATGCGTCTGTCTCTTAAAGGGAATGGGAGATGATACTCTTATTGGTTTATTGCATGTTATGCCCAAAACACACCTATGAATTAATGAAAACACTTAGTACAACCCTTTTAGACCATGCGCCTGTTGCATGGACCCTTTTTTCCGCCATCAAACTAGCAAAAGTTGATTTGGACACGCCCAAAGCGCACTTGCGCCATGCACCTCACGCTGTGCGCTTAGATCATTAAAATAGGGCCCATAATCACATAACTTGCTATTTTAGTTACTAACGTGTTGTATAGGCTGACTAGCTTGTCTAGCTATGAGTTGTGATGTTTTGGCCACTGAAACAAACTACACTTCGGCTGAGATTGTGTTCATAGCAGGCAAGCTGCACTAAGAGTGAAATAACACTTACCCTGTTCAGCAACCCCTCATCTTCCCCTGCCTGCCATTTTTAGTGTTAATTTTTTATTTCATAAGTGAAAAACTGAAAATGAAAAGCACAGATTTTTGTCAATTTCAGAGGTTGAAAAAATTGAAAACGAAAAACAAGCTCTGAATTGTTTATCCGTCATCCTATTTAAGATATGGCAACCAACGAACATGGATCAAAAACAAATTCTATAGACAAACACTGCATACACCATATCTGCATAACTGAAAAGTCTAGCCAATATAAAAACAAACCATAACCTACCATACCAAATGTAACACAGAAAGAGTGCGCAGAGATTTCACTTGAAAAACTCACCTTGTGAGAAACAGCACCTTGTTGAATCTATGCTACAAAAAATTAATGCAGTTTTGATGGCAAAAGTGGGTCTAACAAGGTATTAGCAATGAGTATCTAATGAAGTGGCTGGAGAAAACTGGAAAATTGATAAGTAGTTAACTGAAGTGTTGTCCCAACTTGTTCAAATGTTCAATCATTATAATACTACTTCTTATAATAGCTGTAACACTGTTCCTTGTCTCACTTTACAAGTATAATAGAAATTCCTTGTCGCCATCTTGGTGTTTCTGTTCCTCTAGGTTGTACACAGACTGGTGAAATTATACAATCAGATAGCCAAATCCTAGTATAGACCAACACCTGCTGGTCAAATGATTCAATCACATAAGAATCACATGAATAATTGGCCCAGTCATTCCAATAGAGAAGTTAGTCATTTATAAACATCAATAAAAAAACTGGACAACCAATCAATTTATAACTTACAGGCACACTGCGCGGCAAAAGGACACATATGGTGCAGCTGGAATGGAATTGATATCCTGAAAACTGTGGGTGCTGACAAGGTATAAAAAAGAAATAATAATAATAATAAAAAAAATGAATAACAATATCTGATTGCACTTAGCATCGCAATCAAATAATTAAAGTTCCTAAGTAATTATTTGACTGTCTCTCTCATCAGGCAGCTGTCTCAGGGAGAGCAGGGTCGAGCTAGGTAGATAAAACTGAATGCTCTTTCACTATGAAAACATGAGACATGGGAAGCTCACTTGCTTTTGATAGTCAACATATACATTTTATTAAATAAATAGTGGTATGTTTTCAAGCTTACCTTTTCTTTTCTGACATCTCCAAGAATGTAGGTGCTGGCTGTGTTCAAGTAGTAAAACAATGCAGACGACTTCTAAAGCACACTTCAGGAGGCACACGATGATACAGCGATCCAAAAGTGTTGTGATCTTCTCCCTGTTACATGTTGTGACAAGGGGTGTAGAGATAGCAGAGACAAATGTGAAGGATAACACAGTTTAATAGTGAAGGTGTTTCAACAAAGTATTGAGCAGAGTCTGTGAATACTTATGTACATATGCTTATTTCGTCTTTAATTTTGAATAAATATGCTAAAATTTCAAACATACTTCTTTCACATTGTCATTATAGGGAATTGTTTATAGAATTTGTAGGGAAATAATTAATTTAATCCATTTCAGAATAAGGGTGTAACCATAGATTGTATAATCACGGGATGGAGCCATGTGTGACGTCACCCATTGGTTTGTGAAGAGCTGATTTGTGTCATCGAATTTGCCATTACGGGCGCAGACATCTTGGTTGCGGATGTGACGAATTTAGACGAGAGGGAGGAGTTATCTAGCTAGCAAACTGATATTAATTGTGATGCTAACGAAAAACAGTATAAAAACAAAATGTAAAACAAAATGTAATGTTACTTACCGGAAAAACTGAACTGCCAACTCCTTTGAGTGTCTTGTTCTACAAACGAATGCCATAGCCACGCCCTAAATGTCCCTTTTGCTTTATTGCCGATTTTAAAATCAACGAGACCATAATTCACTAAATGAACATCATGATTAATTGCAAAAGGCTTAAATCTAGCGATTGAGACAATATATTCATTATGAAAATGTTTACTGAGGTAATAAATGAAGTGAGACGTGTCTCTCATTCTCATAGACTATTACAGAAACCGGGTTCTTTTGCAACCAGACATATCGCCCCCAGCTGGAATTCAGATAGAATGCAGGTTTAACCCTCCTTGGTCTATTGACGCTCTAGAGCGCTATCTCACGAACCATACATGCTAGCAACGGCTTGGTACCGTTGGAAAGGGGAGAATTAGACGCAAATAATGAGTGGTGGCTCATCTCTGTGGGTTCATCAAAGCCGACGATGGTATTTCTTTTTGACTAAAAATATCCCAGACAGGAATTAGGAAGAGTGACAAAATAACAAATTTACAATGATGTAGGACATCATCCTGTATAAAACAACCATTTTTGGAGTAGGAAATTAGCTGGGTTTTAAAAACTTATATAGAAATCTAGTTAGAAATGAGTGTAGCATTTTGATGTTGACTTGATTGAGTGTCCAAACATTGCACACTGGTCCAGGACCCCTGGGGGATTGAAAATAAGCAATAAAAAGCCTTATTCATTACAGATAACCTGCTTTTACATGTAAAAAACAACAAAAAATAAAAAAAATCTTTAGTTTTTTGGGATAAATATTTAATAAAACATCAAATTCAATGACCCAGGATGTTGGCTTTCATTCACCCATGTTGTAGCAACGGGTCTTCTGAATCCAAAACCATAAGGCACTTTACTGTAGGTCATAGTATTACCTTTCTAGAGGCCAAAAAGTCAACTGTGTGCCAGGCGGACTAAAGCCCCCCAAGACCCTGGAGGGTTAAGGCACTTCCTCATTTGCGTCAATTTGCCAAACCGGATGCTCACCCTGTGAGACACACACTCAGGCAGACAGACAGACAGACAGACAGGCAGGCAGACAAACATCATCACGAGCCAGTGTAGCCCCACATCCAGGGGATTTCACATCTCTGTTGATGGGGCATGGGCTTCTGTTCTAAACTTCATAAATGTTTGTGGCCTAAGTTATTTATTGTGATATTAAAGTGGTTTCCATGACATACAGTAGCAGGGAACAGTAATAACTGATTTGTATTGACAAACAAACAGTTAGAAGAAGATATCTTTTATACACAGACCTATACTGACACTTCACCCAACATGTAGCGTCCTCAAACTGATGATGGCAGACATGATTTTTCAGCAGAGAAGAATGAAGTACATTTTTATTGGCATCTTGGTAATCTCCTTCATGTAGACACAGTCATTCACTGAAGAAGCCAGAGCAAAGCACAGCTGCACGGTGTTGTTGGAAAGAGTAGAGTGTCTGTGAATGTGTCACTCTGATAAAGTTTTGGTAGAAAGACTGGGATAATCATTGATAATTATTACTTGGCTGTTCTTGGAAATGATCAGGCCTTGCACTATGAAAGTCACAACCATACATCTCAGAAATTCTCAGAAATTACTGTACGTCCTCAGGGAACTAATTTATAAACGTAAATTATGTTATATGCCAATATATTAACATTTTTGTTTGTTTCAGCCGCACGTTTTACTATTAGGCTATATTACTTCTTCTGTTACGTTGTACCTTCTCATTTTGTTGCGGCAGATTCATGCGTTCATGTAACATTCCAGACATTACATACATTCCATAGCAATTCAAATTATATTCAAAGGTTCACGGTTAATGTTAGGCATGACTTTACTGAGGTCATGGTTAGGATTAAGGTTAGTGTTAAAATTGCATGATTACAGAAAAACAGACATTGCCTGTCTAGAGAAACATATGTGCATCACACTGGAATGTGGAAAATAAAAAATTTTCCATCTGGATGTGAACTCACAATCCCATTGTGATAAGAGTCGGTTACTTCTACTTCCACCCACAATCCCCAAATCACGTTCCGCAAAAACTGATCCCTGAATCTCAATTCCCAATCCCCGCCCTAGCAAACATTTACGCTATATAACACTGACTACAGGCATTATTAATGATCAGTGACAGTTCATACGTTAATATTTCACGTAATTGGGTTCTACTATTTAGTTCCCTCAAAACATAATTCATGAGATTTAAGGCTGGAAAAGACCCAATATTTGGGTCTTGTGACAGAGACCAGTCTCAAGTACTACAAAACTGCATCGCTGTCCCCTGAAACCTGACTAGTATATGCAGGGCTGCTGACAGGAATCTCCACATTTTGGGCCCCCTGCTAATTTTTTTTTTTTTTTAATTTAACCTTTATTTAACCAGGTAAGTTGACTAAGAACAATTTCTTATTTACAGCAACGACCTGGGAGCAATTAGGGTAAAGTGTCTTGCCCAAGGACACAACGGCATTTGGCTCAGTCGGGAATCGAACTGGCAACCTTCTGACTACAAGTCTGACTCCCTACCCACTGAGCCATCTACGCCCCTAAAGAAAATTACTGTGCAAAAACAAAATTTGGGGCCCCCCTCTGGACTGGGCCCGAGACAACATAACCTGTTGTTCTCCCCTGTCAGCTGCCCTGAGTCTATGGGTCAAAATTATGCAGGTCCTTTAGTCAACACTCCTTAATAAGTCCCCCTAGAAAGAGGTGGTGCACTAGTACCACGCTTTATCATTTGCGAATTAATAGCAACATGGCTTTACTTTTTCCTAGAAATATTGTAACTATGGGCAAGCAAACCCAGCATAGAGGAGAACCTTGTCAACTGAAACCCTGGGAAGATAGAGGCTATAATGTGAGAGTTCAGCCCTCAAGGCTATAATCAACATACCCACTTAGACACACACGTAGACACACATGTAAACACACGTAGACACAAACATGGACACACACATGGACACACACATGGACACAAACATGGACACACAGACACACACTTGAAGACACACATGGACACACACAGACACGCACAAAGACAAACACATTGCCAAGCTTTGATGCAAATCACTCTGTGCAAAGATAGAACATCTACTCCCTTTTCAGGAGAAGGATTTATTATATAATAGTACACAAACTGTAGCATTCTTATACTGCACATTAGTACAATAATGCTATTATAGAAATATAATTAAATAATATAATTCACTGTGTTTGTAAAGAGGATTGCTGCTATACAGTACATTCAGACTCTTCAGAAGTAAGTTAGGGATTTTAAGCAGTTAAAAGTTTATCATCTACAATATTAACAATCATTGACTTTATAATTGGAGGTACAAAACAAGGCTTGAATGTTTAAAACATTGTGAAATGTACATTGCCATTGCATTCAAGATGAAGGAAATCATTTGTGACAGTGTCTCTGCTCTACTTTCGAGAGTAATACTTTATCCAATGCAACAACGAAGCTCATTCACTGAGGTCATTTAGATTGGGAGTTCTGTTATCCAGACGGTAATGTTCACAGTAGTAGAGAGCTTGGCTAGAACATCCCTCGTCCTAGCGTTAGAGGAGATGGATGTTGTGCTGGGGACCGGCTGTGTCCTGAATGTAGCTCACCTGCCAGGGGAGGCTCAGAGCTGGAGACGACTCCACAAATGAGTCCATGTAGCCCTGGGAGCAGGACGCCCACACACCCGTCTGGTATCCCAGCCCTTCACCTACCTGGCTGAACCTGATTGTGCTGGAAGGTAGCTCCAAAGGGGTCCCTATCCCGCAATCTCCATGTGAGGGGTACAACTGGCTCTCAGCAGAGTAACATGGATAGTGTGGTGACGGTGGGCACGAGGAGCTGATGCTATCTATGTAGAGGTGTGTCTCTGTTTGCAGCCGGTGACTCTGGGCACCCTGCTGGGCCTGGATCTGTTGGGGGAGTGATGCAGGGTGCCAGGAGAAATAGTTCTGAGGCTCCAGGCGCGGAACGACTGTCACCCTGGGCGGGTCTAGCCGTGTGCCCACCATTTCTACAGCTGATGACCCCCCAGGTGGCCTGTGGCACTCCCGGTGAGAGCAGGGCTTAGTGGAGGGGTTGGAGCTGAGAAAGACAGATAAGGCAGAGATGCGGTTAATGGCTCTCTGCAAGGTGGAAATCTTGGAGAGCCGCTTGCCGCTGAGGTCATGGTTTAGTGCCACACGAAGAGCGTTGAAAGCCTGATTGTAGTCCAGTATACGTTTGCGCTCACGGACATTGGCAGCTACACGGCGGGCCTTGGAACGGACCGGGCGACTACGCTTCTTGGCCTGGCCGTCATCTGGGTCATCACTGGGAGGGCTGCTGGCCGAGCCCTCGCTGTCCTGGAACGGGCCCTTCTGGCTTCCATCGCTCCCCACGTAATCGTCCCTTTGAGCCAACAAGCTCAGCTCCAGCTCCTCCTCAGAGAACTGCTCAGACCCAGCCAGGCTGCTGCAGCTCATTATCCCTCAGGGATAGCTGCTGTGTGTTGCTTTTAGTCTTTGTTGAGTTCTCCTTGTATGCAGGATTCTATGAGGTACCTTGTGTACCTGACGCACTCATGAAACTGCCGTATCTCTGCCAGGAACTCCTGCTCCGCTGATCCGTGGCTTGTTCTGCTGCAATGCCTGGCGGGGTTGGTGTCAAGCTTGTGGCGTGTGGTGTCAGGCTTGTGTCTGGTGGTGTGGCCTGTCGCCTTTTCACTGGGCTGTCGGTTGAAAAGTTGTTGGAGGCTAATCTCATCCTACTGTCTCTGTGCCCTGTGATTACCTATGACTTCGCGGGACGATGCTGCCTGCTTTTTAAAGCCAGACCTCCTAAAATCACATGGTACAGATGAGGAATGGTGCGTTCTCTCTACCTGGTTTATGGGCACCCTCCAGGCAAATAGCACTGTCACCTCCTCCTCTTCCACAGACACTCCCTATCATCCCATACAGGATCTCTTATGTTTTTCAACACTTCTAAGACCTTGTAATATATTACAAGCAAAAACAAAGTGCTCATTTCTTGGCATGACGATTGACTATTCCTGTACTTCCGCCTATTCATTCTTTTAGGAATACAAGGGTGCTTCTACAATTTTAGAAACAAGGGGAGTGGATTTTTATAATTTTATGCCCATGTATAACGAACACATTTGTGTTCAATGTAGAAAGGGTTCTACTGCGAACCACAAAGGTTATTTAAAGAAGAGCTAAGGAACGCTTTTAGGTTCAAAAAGCATCTTTGCTTCTAAGGGTGTACAGTCAACAATTAATGGATTGCTTCAACCCTAAGAGGCTGTTCCAATGCATAAAGATTTTAGCGATATAATTCCTGAAATGCATTTATTTCCCCTTAAGCACTTTTACTTCTGCAGCTGGTCACTTGTTACTTAAATTTTGCTACTTTTTCTTCCCTTCATTAAATAAGTGAGGGGTTTTGTGATTTTTATCTTAATTGGGGGTTCCGTTGAAATTAGTCACAGGATGTCCATGACAAATTGAGTTTATCAGATAGCAGCCTGTTCTCTCTGGTGTGGTTTCCCTTCTATCACCACTGGAAAAATGAGGACGGAAAGGAGGAAAGAGGAGCTATCATGTACTTTGGGTTAAATTGGACCATGCAATTAGTTGCCTCCAAAGACAGCCCCCCCTCCACCACCACACCACTCATTAAACACACACACACCTTTCTCTTCTCTCTTGCTCTCTCTCCTTCTCTCTATATTATCTAGGTTTAAGGGCCATGTAATTTAGGGGGGCTCAAATGCAACCCTATCCCCATAAATCAGGCCTGGGCAGCACCTAGGCCATGAGCAGAGAACAGACATGGACTTCAAAGCCAAGGAAAAATGCAAATATTTTTGTAGGCATCAACTCAGTATTTCCAGTGTATTCCCTTTTTAATAGTTTTATATTGATATCAATATTTTGCAAACATAAAAATATGGTACAACACCTCCCACCATTCCAATCACACCCAATACCAGGATTCTTAATAATATTTTGATATATTTTAAATGACGTTTTTTCTTTTAAAATGGAAAAATGAAAATAATTGTAACCAATTCCAATCTATTATCTCCAATTCCAATTTATTAAAATGATACACTACAATGCAATATACAATGTACAATGTGGGTTGGGATGGTTTCTGAAAATTTAACAGATTTTGAGGCACCTGAAAGTAATTTATCATTAATAAATTGGCGGGGTCTTCCAGGTGGCACCGTGCTCTAAGTCAGTGTTTCTCAAACTTTTTTCATTATTGTACCCCATTTGAATTGCCTTTTTAAGCCAAGTACACCCTGACCAGCACCAAGTACCCCCTGACCAGCGCAAAACATTTTTGGTAGAAAAAAGTCTATATAAAGAGGTACAATACAGTGTCGGCAGTGATAGATTCACTAAACAACAACCTGTTTTTAAACAAAAACATTTAAATGCTACATTTCAAATGTTTAGAATCCATAATTTAATTTATTCATTATTATAGTATAAATATTTTAGGAATTATGCATGACATATTTTTTATTTAGCATTTTAAAAAAATGTAATGTACCCCCTGCAGTTTTCCAAAGTACACCTAGGGTTACATCTATCCCCATTTTAGAAACACTGGTCTCTTTTGTAGCAGCAAGCGGACTACTACAACCTATAATGAGCCTTAACTTTGCCACAAGTTTATAAGTGACTGGAAAGACCCATGATTGCCTATAAGGGTTATCCTTGTCTCATCGCGTAAATAGCAGTCAGCATGTATTCCTATGAGGAAAGCATTCATCGATCATCAGTGCTCCTCGAATCTGTTGGTAGGGCAGAGTTAAGTTCAGAGTCACCAGTTAATGTTTAATGAAGTCTTATCACATAATCATATGCTGTGTCATATCTTTCAGATATGGTATGAAATGCATTTCACGTGCATCTAGGCGCCACAGCAGTAAATGCAAATTTCCCTGTTTCTCATATTTTTTAATAAAATAATTTGTATATTTATATAGATCTTAAAAAATTAATTCTAAATGATCAATGGTCTGTCGATCTTAGAAAATGTAACGATAGCTTGGTAGATTGATTTCTATATTTAATGCTAAAATGTCAACAGAATCGAGAGTGTATAACTCTCTACTTGAAGACGGAGGTGTCTAATTCCTTGAAGATGGAACTATGTAGCTTCAAGTAGTGAAAAGCTAGCTAGATCTCACTCTTCTTCACAAGAGTTGTATGTGATTTATGACTTTTCAAGCAAATCAGATTTACTGCTGCGGTTGTAGTGAGAGCATGGAGAGACTAGAGCCTCGGACTCTCCCAGTCCATTCATTTTGACAGCTGACAAGACACCAGTAATTATCAGCCGCCGGGAATAAATCACAAGCCTTTATTGCGCACCTCACCATGCCCCTGACGGTATAACCATTTTCATGCAAGGGGAACCTGCCCAACACCACTGAACCTGAGATTTGTAAATCTCCTGCTACAGGCCCCCATAATGACTGGTTGTTACCTGTTCGTTATTAGAGGTCTGTGTGCCAAACATTATGGATGTATATTTCCAAAGGGGTAGTTATGAGGGTAATAAATGAGTAAGGTCCAGGTTCACTAACCTTGGCTTTGCAGTGGTATGTTAATGCATGTTTTTGGCGTCCGCTCTGGAATTTTCTCACCTCAATAATAAGTCTGTGGTCATAAAGGTGGGCTCCCCGTTATTCTGTGCACTTCCATTTTTGGGGGGGATTTACACAATTCCTGGGGATTTACTAAAGTTTCAAATGTTAACTCAATTAATTTATCTTAGAAGCTATTTAGCAACACTACTGTATAATTTACACATTCTCTGCATTGATATTTAGTTACTTTTTATTTTTATGTACCTTTATTTTAACTTAACATAATGTTATTTTCAGCAATGACCTGGGGAGTAGTTACAGGTGAAGAGGTGATGAACCTATTGAAATCTGGGGATTATTACCGTACGTACACACCGCCACAGACTTCGCCCTGTCAAGGACGCTTGTCAAAAAAGTACGGGGAAGCTTTATGCTTTTGGCCACTTTGGCCACTCTGACGTGGCAAGACATTCACATCAAGCAAGGAAGACTAGCAGATTTACTTAAATTTCGATTGGTTGACTGTCGTTTGCCGCTGAACCGCGTCATCGCTCATTACCATAAAGTTGAACAAAATTAAACTTTTCTGCTTGACGCTCTGGTCGCTCAACACGCCAAAAAATGCCCAAAACTCGACGCCGACTGATTTGCCGGTCCTTGCAGCTGAGAGAAGCCGGCTTCCATTGGAAATAAATGACTTCCGGTAACTTTAAAGCTCAAGTCTGTGGCGGTGTGTACGTACAGTTAGGCTGCCATCACAGGATGAGGGCCAGATTGGATTTTCTTATTTTTCTGGGAGTCTCTGAATTAAAGGATAAGATGGATGCATGTAGAAATGTATAACCATTATTGGAAATACAATCAATTTACTTCATTGTCCACTTAGACCTGTGACATAGGTCTCTCTCTCTATCTCTATTTCACCAAACCATGTCTGCTGTCACTGATGAACACTGTCACAAGCAATACGGTGTTAAGTCTTGGACCAAATCCCAGATATCTAGTCAGAACGGGAGCCTCTCTATAGGTTTGTGTATATATCTATAGACTTGTGTATTACTCTACAGGCTTGTGTATCTCTATACAGGCTTGTGTATCAATCTATAGGCTTGTGTATCACTCTACAGGCTTGTGTATCTCTATACAGGCTTGTGTATCAATCTATAGGCTTGTGTATCACTATAGATTTGTGTATCTCTTTATGGACTTGTGTATCACTCCATATGCTTGTTCATCTCTCTATAGGCTTGTGTATCAATCTATAGGGTTGTGTATCACTCTATAGATTTGTGTATCACTCTATAGACTTGTGTATCTCTTTATGGACTTGTGTATCACTCTATATGCTTGTGTATCTCTCTATAGGTTTGTGTATCAATCTATAAGCTTTTGTATCACTCTACAGGCTTGTGTATCACATTATAGGCTCGTGTATCTATAGGCTTGTGTATCTCTCTATAGGTTTGCGTTTCAAACTATAGGCTTGTGTATCACTCTATCGATTTGCATATCACTCTATAAGCTAGTGTATTACTCGATAGGCTTAAGTATCACTCTACAGGCTTCTGTATCACTCTACAGGCTTATGTATCACTCTACAGGCACTGTATCACTCTACAGGCTTGTGTTTCACTCTACAGGCACTGTATCACTCTACAGGGTTGTGTATCACTATATGCTTGTGTATCACTCTACAGGCTTGTGTTTCACACTATAGGCTTGTGTTTCACACTATAGGCTTGTGTATCACACTATAGGCTTATGTATCACTCTACAGGCTTGTGTATCGCTCTATAGGCTTGTGTATCACTATAAGCTTGTGTATCACTCTACAGGCTTGTGTATCACTCTACAGCCTTGTGTATCACTCTACAGGCTTGTGTATCTCTCTACAGGCTTGTGTATCAATCTATAGGCTTGTGTATCACTCTATAGATTTGTGTATCACTCTATAAGCTAGTGTATAACTCGATAGGCTTAAGTACCACTCTACAGGCTTGTGTATCATTCTACAGGCTTGTGTATCACTCTACAGGCTTGTGTATCACTATATGCTTGTGTATCACTCTACAGGCTTATGTAACAC
>JACXGM010002534.1:0-37760 GCA_016801145.1 Umbra pygmaea
CTGAACCAGGAACTTGATGCGGTGTGGCTCTGCCCGCCAGAGGTCAGCCCACGTGATCTTCCTCTCCACAGCTTGTTCCCATCTAGTCCAGGAACCCTGTTGTGCCATTCCCACTGCTTTGCTAGACCTCTCCTCCTCCACCGCCGCCCTCACCTCACCTTGAATTAGCCGTCTCCGCTCCTTCCCCCGAGCTTTGTTGTTTCATCTTATCCCCTAAAAGAACAGCAGATCAAATATGTAAGAGGCACCCCAAATACCACTTACAGTGCGTTTAGGCCTTATAAAAGACTATACAGTATACCGTGAATATATTATTTAGAACTTCTTGGAAGAGTATTTTCTGTTAGAACTGAGGAAATCCATATACTCAGTCCTGGACTAAACCTTTGTTCGTTGAACTCTGATTCCTTACTCTTGAATACATCAACTAAGTGTTTCTGTATGCTTCTCTATATGTTCTCACAGGTTCCATGCTCTCGCTTGCCATGAAGAAACTTGTTCAAGGCACCTCTGATGAGGTGTGTAAACAATCAGAACAAGCTCCCATTGTGCGGAGTCTGTTTGAACTGACATAATAGGGAGATTATCATGTTTAATTGGAACTGGTAGCACACTAGATAAATGCTTTGTCTGAAAAAGTCCAACACGTGTGTGCTTGTGTGTTGTTGTGTGCACGCGTCTGCTTCTGTAGGCTCAGGAGGAGATGGCCTGGAAGATTGCTAAAATGATCGTCAATGACGTCGTACACCAGGCGCACCACGACAGCCCTGGCAAATCCACCAAGGTATGTCCTTTACTTCATAATATGTTTGGCAGCCGCTCAAAATTGCATTGATGTGATAGTGGTTCCGTCTATGTAAACTAACCTCTCAGTCATGCCAAGTTTACGGTTGTGTGGTCATTGTTTCTCTCCATAGTTATGACCCTCCAGTGAACCTAAACATCCCGTTGTCCGTCACACTAAAGAGGCTGACTGACCAACGGAAACGTGTCCAGTGATCCACTGTACTCTAGATTCACCTAAGAAAAGCATCCAGTGAATATAGAACAAAGGTATTCCATGACTCGCTCCATCAGTGTGTAATGGTATGTCTTGTGTGAGTACACTTGCGCACGCGAGTGAAAAACTTGACGTTCATCATCCACCCTTCCATGACATCATAACACTACAAAGGCAACTGAACAAATGAAGAGGACACGGAGAAGTGATGGAAGCACTCGCACAAAGAGCACTCCACTTTACCTCTAGTTGCCCAGTCAAATTCCTTGATGGAAGGGGGGATGACAACTGTTGTGCTGAGCAGGAGCTGTCAGGTGGGTCAGAACTGCACAATGCAACCAGCCCTGGGTCCCTCTGTTAGCATGCTGGGGGCTCAGCCTGTAGGGAAGCATCCCTCACCAATACAGTTCCCTGTCCTCCGTCTCTGTGACCGTTACTCATTCCTTCTCTGTTTTATCAAATGGCTGCAGACTACAGCATTACATTTTAACACATGGAAGTACTTCAGTTTTATTTGTCAGATGTATGTACTGCTTATCAGTGGGGTGGGTGGGTACGACGATGATGTTTGAACTGTCCTGCCCTTTTCCTCCGAGCGTTGTCCTTTATGTACTGTAAAGAGCAGGTCAGACAATTACAGTCAAACTGTAATTGACCTTCTTGGTATCTTGGTCTTGCCAACCTCCTGTAGCATTGACGACTCCTGAAACAATGTCCATGTGATTACAGAGCAAAGAGGAATAAAGAAATACCCCTGTTATGGACTGAAGGATACGTGCTATAGTTGCAATTAAAAAACAACTCCAGGCCACTCCATGTAATGTTATAAATATGTAGTTCTGGTTTACCCCAAACATGTACATTAACATTAGTTATTTTTTATGGTGATTGTTGCTCTTTTCATTTTTTATGTATTATGAAGCGATGTGTAAACAAATCTCAATGAGCACTCGACTGTTCCATTTGAGGAAGTGTTCCATTTGAAGTGTACTCAATTAATATAATATTAATGTTATTATGAGTTTGTTGGAACCTCATTGAGATGTGTAGGAAAGAACCAGAAAATACTTTTGGTACTATGTACCACTAATGTTGTTTTTCTGACATGTACTTAATCTATAATATATTTAAATTGTGTCTCATTTAAATACATATATTATGGAAATGTTTTCTGTGTGTTTATTTCGTTTTTATTTAATTAGTAAAGAAGGCACAGAAATGCTATAAATGATGGTAAATGACATAGTTCCTCCTTGCACTGATTCTTACAGTATGTGTAAAGTATTGTCAGCCCACAAGCTTAGTATTTTGGCTCCATTTCAGTGATCCTTAGCTTCTTAGCTGATGTTATCTTGTTTCCACCACATTGGTAATTGCACTTACAGTAGGTCTGTAGCCTTAGCAGGAAATGAATGCAATGCTCACCTTAGTGCAGTGTTTCAAGTGTGTGTTTGACATTTGAACACCATCAGAGGGTTGTGTTTTCTGTTAAATCTGCAGATTATATTTTAACAAACATTTATGTTGTACAGGCTTTATTGTAATTATTTTATGAATATCGTATAATAAAGCTGGTATGCCTATTTTGACGCGAAATTAAGTATTAAACCACAAATTAAGATTTCTTGTTGCAATAACACTCAACCAGTGGGGGGCAATGTCGACTGTATTGTAATGGCCATTAGCAGATAAATATTTAAATTAAATACTAATGGTTAGCTATAGTAAAATGAAATATGCTGTGTTTTTATTTTAAACCACATAAAAGGGACCTTAATAATAATTAAGATTGTAGGCAATTTCGCAATAAACATTTCCTCTTTTGTTGCCGTTAATATTTCAGTAGGTTCAAACAAAAACAGTGTTTTTTGTTGAAACGTAACTCGTGGTTTAATAATACTATCTTCTCATGTACTTCCGTGAGAGAAGGTGAAGGTTTTTTATTGATGTGGATACGCCCACCTGAGCATTTCAATTCGCGCAATGACGCGCTCGCCAACAGAGACTAGCCACTGGTTACCACGCGTGAACCAAAAAACACTAGTTCTTCAATTGAACGAAATGCGCGGTGACTAATTAACAGTATATATAGACAGACAACAACTTCAACACAAACATAGTGATTAGTTCACCATCTCGTGCGTAATATTCAATTTCGACAATTGTTAAGTTGTTTTAAAGCGGCGACCATCCACTGAATGACAGTTGCGCATCTTTGTCTCGGGTGTGACAAATATCTTTTGTGTTCTTCCCAGACTTACCTTTTTAGATTGTCACGCATAGTGTCGTTTACCCTATTTCAATGAGATATTACTTGTTGAGGTGCCAGCATGTTTAACTCTTTTATGGGATCCGTCGATAATTTGGCCACTGGAATATCCCTTTAAATCATCATCATTACGGAAAACAAATTAACTATTTCGTTTGCTGCAGAGGGCTACTGATGTAATATTTGTTTCGGTGAGAGCTTCACTTCATATCTTCTGGGCGTGTAGGCTCCAAATGCATTCATTGCTGGGTCGAAAGAAGAAAGAAGCCGGGGTTGGGATCGATCTTTCTCCGAGCTACTCGTTGCCCCAAGCTGCGAGGATGTTCAGTTGTGTGGGCTGTTTTTGGGTCCTCCTGTCCTCCGCTCTTGTCGCTATTTGTAGTTTCAGTTTTATATCACCTGCGTGGATTGTCAAAGACCATCTGAAAAACAAGGACTCTGTGAGCTTCGGGTTACTTTGGCACTGCTCAGAGTCTCTGGACCATATGTACAGATGTTACACCTTCGGAGGACTCAGGAAATTTGCTGAGATCCCATCTAGCTCGTGGCAGGTATAGTCATATACTCATCATTCATATAACAATGTAATGGTTAGTCAGTTATGAACACTTTAATTAACAGCTTTGCATACAATGTCGACAATGTTTGTCAAGCTCTTATTTATTCTCAGTTGCAACAATTATTTCTGGAGCAGTTCTCATTATTCAAATGGGATACTTCATGACGTTATATGTGATGTGCACGATACAACTTACCCCTGTGTCTATTGGTGAGAACTCTTAAAGAGTCAAGCACCGTTTCTGGGTGGCAGACTACAGTTCACACAGAACATAACGCAAACCAAAACGCATCATGCTCACTTGCTGCACACTTGAGACGCTGATCTTACAAGGGAGTTTAGATTTCAGTTAGGTCTTTTTAAGCTGTTGACAGGTGTTATAAAATCTGATTTGCCACACAAGAATGACAGGTTCCAGGTCCTTTCCCTCAGATGAGACCAGTTGACATGTCTTGGGTTGTGGATTATTCTTCCTAAGCAGTATGTTTGATGGATAGGTGTTGGTTTATCCGTCAGTGTTTACATGGCTTGGCACCATATATGTCTAATATTTGGGTTCCTATTCTGGCAGTATTGGGAACTAGGTACAACAACCAACTTAACTGATTAATTTGAAGCACTACTGTATAGTTGTGGCATAGAGCACTCAGAGAGGGGTAGTTACTGTAGGACAGAGCACTCAGAGAGTGGTAGTTACTGTAAGACAGAGCACACAGAGAGGGATGGTTACTGTAGGACAGAGCACTCAGAGAGGGATGGTTACTGTAGGACAGAGCACACAGAGAGGGATGGTTACTGTAGGACAGAGCACACAGAGAGGGGTGGTTACTGTAGGACAGAGCACACAGAGAGGGATGGTTACTGTAGGACAGAGCACACAGAGAGGGATGGTTACTGTAGGACAGAGCACACAGAGAGGGGTGGTTACTGTAGGACAGAGCACACAGAGAGGTGTCGTTACAGTAAGACAGAGAACTCAAATGGATAGTTACAGTAGGAATGAGCACTTCACATATTGCTTTTAAATTCTTTAAAAATGAATTAAATTAGAGTAAAGTGGGATTTACTGTAACTGTTTAACTGGGCTTCACTTAGGTTTTACTCTGATGACAAACTCCCTTTCAGTGACAAGCATACACACCAAAATATGAAAAAACTGCATTGCAAGATTGGTTGCATTCCAATAAAACACAAAGTGAAACTATTTGATTAAGTGCTATAGTGGCAGCTTCATTTTATAGGTATTATAATAACATAATAAAGTGTGTGTTTGCTCAAGTACTGTGGTGGCAGAATTATGTTATGGGTATGATACAATAATGAACACATTTTAGTATAAAGCATCCTAGTGTCACCATCATGTTATTGGTATGATACCGTAATGTTTTTTTAAAGTATAAAGTACTGTCTTGGCAGCATATTTTAATCAAGAGTGTATGAGCAGGGGGGGACATGTGTTAGAGGCAGGCAATGTGGTCCCCCGAATAATAGGAACAATTTGCAAAAAATATATGGGGTCTCTCCAATATCAAACTCACTCCTACACCGTTCCATTTAATGGTTTGTTACCATTCAATACCAGAGTGGTGCAAAGTTTGTATTATTTTATTTAAAGTTATTCATATCTATTGAATATTGTGTTTGGAGTGTGTCAGGCAAATCAAAACAACATTTATTTAGTGTTTGCAAAGTTGGTAGATTTCAGTCAGTCCAGGTGTTAATTCACAGGTTGGTGCTGTGTGTCCAGGTGTTAGTAGTTACCAGGTTGGTCAGTGTTCGTACAGGTGTTAGTAGTTACCAGGTTGGTCAGTGTTCGTACAGGTATTAGTAGTTACCCGGTTGGTCAGTGTTCGTACAGGTGTTAGTAGTTACCAGGTTGGTCAGTGTTCGTACAGGTGTTAGTAGTTACCAAGTTGGTCAGTGTTCGTACAGGTGTTAGTGGTTGCTAGGTTGTAAGAAATGTTAATGCCAGGTACTGTGATCAGTTGCTAGGAAGTGTAAAAGTTAAGAAAGTGCTAGTGGTGGAGCGTGACTTAGCTGCCAGAAAAATTACAGTGACATTGTTTGCAGCTTCGTTGGAGCCCTGGGCTGGTATTTTCTGCGCTCCACACACTGCTGGAAACACTGACACTGGTGGATCAACCTGGAGGATGTTGAACAATAGTTGTCTTGACAAACCTTACAGCTCTGTGTTTGTTTGCCTGTCTGCTTAAAGATTGTTATAGTTGCAGTGTAGCTTAACCTTGGCCAACCTCCAGAAACAGTGATTGGAAACAGTTCAACTCTACCTGTTGTTGGTCTGTTTAGAAAAAACGTTGACAAGCCCAAGATAATTTGTTCAAATTTGGCCTTTATTTAACATGGAAAGTTGACTAAGAACCCAATTCACATTTACTGTGATCTGGGAGCAATCTAGGGTTAACTGTCCTGCTCAGAGACAGAAAAACCAAACAATCACCTAGCGGGTGGAGAATGCTTTGCATAGACACCAGACAGATGAGATGCCCTAAACACTAAGCCACCCTACCGCCACAACTTAGAACTAATTCCTGTTTTAGATTCTGATAAGAGTCCGGCCTTCCATGTAGCCAATGTCATGGAGAAACTTACATCTATCATTCAATTCCTTCTCACACTCCCAGATACACACCGGTTTCGCCAATGCAGTCACAACGAAGAGGTTACGAGTCTCGCCAAGTCGACGGCACTTACTCTGTCGGTTCATCCTTGCTGAGGAAGAGCTTTTTTTCCCCTGTAAATTTGCTGTTAAGAGTGGTGTCTGTGGGACTATCTTCTCTGCTCTGTAGGAACAGGCATCTGAGTCCAGCCTAATGGGGTAGCTGGAGAGACAGAGAGATGTATTTTGTCCAGGAATTTATATGTTCTATAAAAGATGTTATATGGCTTAACGTGTCTTATTACTGCTACCCTGTTGGTGTGGCTTGGTGCAGTGAGGAGCCAGACAGACAAGTAGACTGTTCTAGAAAGTGCCAGAGAACTGTATCTCTGTGGACCTTTTCTTTTCCCCCATTACCATGATCAGAAGCAACACAGTGGCATGGGATTGATAGTGGCTTATAACATGGATGAGAGAGAATTTGAAAGGGAGAAGAGGGGAGGGAGAGATTGAGGAAGTGAGGGAGGGAGAGAAGGGAGTTTGTGTTGTCAGTTGTTGTTTCATACATTGTTGCTTTACTGTGGACTGAAACACTCAGCGAAGGCACTGCCAACATTCTGAAACAGAGTGCCTATAATGAAGCTTCTGCTTTTAGGAAACACCCTGAATCCCTCCACGATATTTGCTGGATTGGTTAAACAGTACAGAATAGCATTTCACAAACATTAGTTTTTTCAAAGGTCAAGACTAAAGAATAAGATGAACTGTTAGAAACCCAGGGTGTCACCTGAGAAGCCACTGGGTGTAATAAGAACACCACGGAGGAGATGGAAATGATCAAACCGTAGACAATGAGATGTTCTTTGGCTGCTAAACTTGTGACCACCTGGTGTGAATGGTTACTTTATGAATACATTATTTTCGGTCATTTTGAACAAACTGCTCTATCCTCTTTGTGTTCATATGGGTTTGAGACCACATTTACGTGTGATGTTTTGGGCATTGAAGGAAAAATAATGTTTTCCTGTCCAGGGCCGTTTAATAAATTAAGTATCCTCAGGAGAGTGGCTGGCATCTCCCTTAGAAAGAGGGTGAGAAGCTCGGTCATAAGTGAGGAGCTCGGATTAGAGTCGCTGCTCCTTTGCGTCGAAAGGAGCCAATTGAGGTGGTTCTAGCATCTGGTAAGGATGCCCCCTGGGCACCTCCCTAGGGAGGAGGCCTTGTGGAAGACCCAGGGCTAGGTGGCATAATTATATCTCCAACCTGGCCTGGAAACGCCTCGGGATCCCCCAGTTGGAGCTGGTTAATCTGGTTTGGGAAAAGAAAGTTTGGGGTCCCCTGCTGGAGCTACTTTTCAAATAAAAATAAATAACTATTGTCAAAACTGCACCAATCCTTTTAGTACAACCGGTCCCTCTTTTCTCTTGCATTTTACTGGCATAGTTTGAGCAGCAAACGGCAAACAATGTGACCATTTACCATTCATGCTTACATGAGACATTTACGTTCAGAAATGCAAGCTGCCTCAGATTCGAGTGGCTTATGCAGTTTCTTGTCTCAGAAAAAAACCTTTTTGTTTTCGAGAAGAAAAAAGTAAAGAAAAATACAGGCAATTATTCTGAGCAGTCAGGACGAATGTGTGCGCTTGAGCATTTAGGCGTATGTGTTTTCTACTTCGTAACCTATTTGTTAATTCTATTTATTAAAATCTTTTGATTATCCACATCTTAATATTATTTGTGATGAATAATGCGAGTCGAACTCCCTACCTTCACCTAAAAGGGCCGGCTCTTGGAGCTGACTCGGTCACGAACGACTCATCACTAATACTGGTATGATGTCTCAACGTGAAGATCAACCTGGTCCTGCAGCTTGAAATTCTTGCCCCAGAGCTTCAAATGATGGGAGAATTTCAAACAAAATCTAGTGGTATGTAATATACAGTCGTATGCAAAAGTTTAGGCACCCCTGACAATTTCCATGATGTTCATTGATAAATAATTGGGTGTTTGGATCAGCAATTTCATTTTGATCTGTCAAGTAACTGAAGGACAGTAATATTTCGGTAGTGAAATGAGGTTCATTGGATTAACAGAAAATGTGCAATATGCATTAAATTAGACACTTACATAAATCTGGGCAGTCTTGTCATTTTGTTGATATGAATACATGTAAATACCTAGGACTGATTAATTGCAATACACAATTGGTTTGGTGAGCTCATTAAGCCTTGAACTTCATAAACGGGTGCATCCAATCATGAGAAAAGGTATTTAAGGTGGCCAATTGCAAGTTGTTGTTCTCTTTTACTCTCCTCTGAAGAGTGGCAACATGGGGGTCTCAAAACAACTCTCAAATGACCTAAAAACAAAGATTGTTCAACATTATGGTTTAGGGGAAGGCTACAAAAAGCTATTGCAGAGATTTAAGAGGTCAATATCAACTGTGAAGAACATAGTGAGAAAATGGAAGACAACAGGCACAGTTCTTGTTAAGGCCAGAAGTGGCAGGCCAAGTAAAATATCAGAGAGGCGAAGGATGGTGAGAACCATCCAAAACAGCCCACAGACCACCTCCAAAGACCTACAACATCATCTTGCTTTAGATGGTGTCACTGTGCATCGTTCACCAATTCAGCGCACTTTGTAGAAGGAGAAGCTGTACGGGAGGCTGATGCAGAAGAAACCTTTTCTGCAAACGTTATAAACAGAGTCGCTTGAGGTATGCAAATGCACATTTGGACAAGCCAGCTTCATTTTGGAAGAAGGTGTTGTGGACTGATGAAATAAAGATTTAGTTATTTGGTCATAACAAGGGGCGTTATGCATGGCGGCAAAAGAACACAGCATTACAAGACAAACACTTGCTACTCACACTAAAATTCGGTGGAGGTTCCATCATGCTGTGGGGCTGTGTGGCCAGTGCCGGTATTAGGAATCTTGTTAAAGTTGAGGGTAGCATGGTTTCCACTCAATATCAGCAGATACTTGAGAATAATATAGAGGAATCAGTCACAAAGTTGAAGTTATGCCGGGGCTGGATATTTCAACAAGACAAAGACCCAAAACACTGCTCAAAATCAACTCTGGCATTTATGCAGAGAAACAAGTACAATGTTTTGGAATGGCCATCCCAGTCCCCAGACCTGAACATCATTGAAAATCTGTGGGGGGATTTGAAGCGTGCTGTCAATATTAACTGGAGCTGTTTTGCAAGGAGGAATGTTCCAAAATACCTTCATCCAGAATCCCAGACACTCATTACAGGCTACAGGAATGGTCTAGAGCCTGTTATTTCTGCTAAAGGAGGCTCAACTAAAGATTGATGTGATATTTATGTTGGGGTGCCCAAATGTATGCACCTGTCAAATTTTATTTTGATGCATATTGCACATGTTCTGTTCATCCAATAAACCTCATTTCACTACTGAAATATTTCTGTGTCCTTCAGTTATTTCATAGATCAAAATGAAATTGCTGATCCAAACACCCAATTATTTATAAATGAAAATCATGGAAATTGTTAGTAAACATATACACCTTAAGTAACACTTGTTAAATGTTTAATAGTGATGAATAATCATTTCTTAACCATAATTAACAGGATGAAATGCTAACTCAGGGTAGTCGCAACTGGGGTTGGATGGAAAATGTATGGAATGGTGGTTCGCGGGAGCAGGAATGAGTATTGCTAAGTATTGTTGTCCTACCAGTATTTTATTCAATGCGGCTTTATATTTTACTCAGCCTGGTGTAGTTTGTAGTAACGTACAGGTGCCAATAGATAGCAGTAGCTACATTGGAAGAAACACCGGTCCCATTCGGTGTGAGCCACTGAATTTTCAACAACTTATTTCAACCTCTTATTGGAACGGTTACAAGAAGTGATAAGATTGTGTTAATAATGTATTGCAGTAAGCCCAACTTTAAAATGGCAAACTGGAATGAGGATTGACAGTAAAATATAGCCCAAAATATTTATCAAACAGTGAATTAGAAATAAAGGCCTGCCTCTAATAAAATCCTGCTTCAAATAAAAGCCTCTTTCCTTTTGCAGAAGAGGTAAATAAAGGCCCCGGTTTGTATTTGAGGAATTACGGTAACTGTTATTAACAATTAGTTAATGCTTATTGCTACGATAAATAATGTTAAAATAATGTAACAATTAATACCCCAGCTAACATTAGTACATTTTAATTTGCCACCTTAGTTAACTGTTATTAGTATTAGTTAACGTGTTCTGCTACATTAACTAATGTTAAAATAGAAACATTGGTTAACAGTTATTGACTGTTAGTTAATGCTTATTACTGCATTTACTGATGTTAAAGTAATGCATTTATTAAATGCTAACAACAACATTCTTAGTAAATGATAATTAAGCACCTTAGTTAAGGGTTATTAACTATTATTAAGTACTTATTACTGCAACAACTAACTTTAATTAATGTACCCATATTGTAAAGTGTTACCGAATTACCAAGGAAACGTGCACATAAGTACAGGACAACTGAATGTCTGTGTTTTTAACACCGGCCACCCCAGTTTTGTCCCAGGCGACTGACCGAGAAGGTTGCAGTTATTAGACTAGTCACTGCATACTGTGGCATCACAAGAATTAATAATAAACCTTTGGGAAGGAAAGACAAATGTTGGCAGTTTGCAACACTTCTGGGTGAACAAAATAGTTGAAGTTCTGACATACTAATGTTAAAAAATATACCTTAAAGGAAATATGGAGTAGCCTATTTATATTTTGTTCAATAAATTACAGTGATAGTACAGTTAAATGTGTACTGATTATAATAAAACAATCAAATACATTAACAGAATATTATGATTAGGTCATTATCCCTATTTGGAGAAAGTCACTTAAAAACAGATATTCTCATCTTACACAAAACATCTGCAATGCTTAGTGCACTTACTTGCGTTCGCTTTCACAAACGTGTTTTTCATTATAGCTGTAGGGAAGGATGTAAACTATTGAAATTTATAATAGCTAAATATTACACATTCTTGACCTGCAATATAAATGTTCTTCTGAATATGTAGGAGCATTTACTTTTCTATATTTGGTATTCCTCTTGAAAAAGACTTCAATTACTTCATTTAATTTGGTGTTAGCTAAAATGTAGAATTCACTTTATTCCTAAATTCTGTTTTTTATTCCTAAATTCAGATTTTTCTTTATACATATTTTGTGTTAAAATTGGAAAAAACAGTTAAGACCGGGCTATTTTTTGTTGTGTATACTGTTTTTTTTGAAGAGATGATAAAATGTTGAAATATTAATTATACACATTGTCTCTATTTTAAATTAATTTGTATTATAATTCTATTAATAGTAAATAAAATACTCTTGATTAATCGATAAATTAGTCATTAGATTAATCGAAAAAATTATTGTTTCGCTGGACTGTGCTTTGGGTCAGACCAGTTTTTCTGCACTGTGCTCTGGGTCTGACCACAGTTTCCCTGCACTGTGCTCTGGGTCTGACCACAGTTTCCCTGCACTGTTCTCTGGGTCTGACCACAGTTTCCCTGCACTGTGCTCTGGTTCTGACTCCAGATTCCCTGCACTGTGCTCTGGGTCTGACCACAGTTTCCCTGCACTGTGCTCTGGGTCTGACCACAGTTTTCCTGCACTGTGCTCTGGGTCTGACCACAGTTTCCCTGCACTGTGCTCTGGGTCTGACCACAGTTTCCCTGCACTGTGCTCTGGGTCTGACCACAGTTTCCCTGCACTGTGCTCTGGGTCTGACCACAGTTTCCCTGCACTGTGCTTCAGGGCAGCTGATGTTCTGCCAGTCCCAGGAGGAATCCAATTTCATTTTCAAATGTTGGTTATTTAATTTATAGAAACTCAGTTAGTTGCCGGGGTTAATCTGATTCAGACCTGGAATTATGTATTCGGCCTTAGAGTTAGAATGTGCCCCTAGGGACTTTTGGTATATTTTATATAAGTGGGAGACAGGGGTGACATTAGGTCAGATACAGGGGTGACATTGGTTCAGATACAGGGGTGACATTGGGTCAGACACAGGGGTGACATTGGGTCAGACACAGGGGTGATATTGGGTCAGACACAGGGGTGACATTGGGTCAGACACAGGGGTGACATTGGGTCAGACACGGGTGACAATGGGTCAGACACAGGGGTGACATTGGGTCAGACACAGGGGTGACATTGGGTCAGACACAGGGGTGACATTGGGTCAGACACAGGGGTGAGATTGGGTCAGACACAGGGGTGAAATTGGGTCAGCCATGGGTGATGAAGGGGGTTCAGGGGTTACGATACACAGGGGGATGTAAACGGAACCTGATACCAACAGTGTTCAATTGTGTCAGGAATTTAGAGAACTACATTGGAACATGTGAATTACATTGGTGCCAACATATCTCCAGTATTGTCTGTTGTAGCTTCGCATTTTAGTATGATGCTGGTTTTTAACGTTTTGCTATCTATGTTGTCATAATCAGGAGACATTCCAGAGTGATTCCATTACAACGATCTAAAGAATAAAGAATAAAGTAGGTTTCTCTTTTTTGGCTTGGCACGCAACAATAACTTTAGTTTCAAAATGTTATGCCATCCATGTATGAATCTTTGATACAGTTTACCAAGGTGTCCATACAGTATGGCTACGTTTACCTTAGGTTATAGGGATTTCTAATAATTCTACAGAACTGAGAGGTCATTCCAGTGATGTAGCCTGTAGTGCTTTATAGAACAGTGTTTATGCTCAGACCATTCAGCAGGTCTTTGTACTGTGGTGAGTACTTGTCTGTCACACTCTAGATTTAACACTCACTTTCCTGCGCTTATTTCTTATTTCTAAATTAGGATGAGAAGTGGGGCTAAAGATAGCTGTTTACCACACTGCAGAAGCTGTTATATCCCTGCCTCATGGATGCATGAACAAGCTCAATTCATACTTTTATCTTTTGGGATATTTAAGACCCTCTGATGAGCAATTCATAGTAGAAGCAGATTTATAGCTTCAA
Organism: Umbra pygmaea; assembly: GCA_016801145.1. Classification (NCBI taxonomy): domain Eukaryota; kingdom Metazoa; phylum Chordata; class Actinopteri; order Esociformes; family Umbridae; genus Umbra; species Umbra pygmaea. The sequence continues at coordinate 13,456 of JACXGM010002534.1, forward strand.
GAACTGGGACGGAGAGATTAAGGAAAGCAGGTAGACAGAACGTGGAGGTGAACAGAGTGAGAAGAAGACAGAGAGAGAGAGAATGAGGGGGAGGAAAGAAAGCTGAAGAGGAGGGAAGAGAGAGAGAGACGGAGAGTGAGTGAGGAAGCTGCTGAGTCAGGCTGTTCTGGGAGTGTGCAGTCCATTTGCCTGGCAGCTTGTCACCCCACTGCCTGCTGCCATGGTAAACCCACAGGGTAGTTTATGTGTTAATTTAACAGGCAATGCTCAAACATTTCTTTTTACATAAATGATAGATCAGTTGGCTTGATGCATGGTGCCAGGTTCAGGTTGTAGCTGGGAGCTGGTCTTTATCAGTAGTCAGTGTTGAGAGGAGGAAAAACACTTCACTACCCACACTAATGCTGTACTAAATCACACAACAAATACACATCTTAAAGTCGATGCACTGAAGTCAAGAGGAGCAGTGTTTCTTTTTGATTATATCATATTGAATTATAGATGATTTTAGATTAAGCTTACTGCTGTCTCCCTATATCTGTTTCTCTCTCTCTCTTTCTGTCTGATGAAAAAGATCAAACATTGTTTTGTGGGTACTGTTCTTAGACTCTGAAACATACAGTCCTTCAAAGCCTTTTCAAACCTAAAAGTCATGTCATTTTTGCAGCTTAACCATTAAAGCGCAGTTCTTTAGAGTTTAAATAAGCACTTTATTTCAGTATAGGAGGCTCAAACATTTTCTGTTAGATCAGCTGGAAGTCTCCATTATCTCAATTCAAAATAAATATATGCATTTATTATCTTAAATTAAAGTTATTCTGTGTTGTATTGAATACAAAAAACAATAGTAAATTGATGGCTAATTCCCTTGTGATTTGTATCGAATTAAACATTGTGGACATTGCAGTGATATTGTCAATAATGAATGCCGTAATATCTGAGTAATTCTTTTAACTATGCCTCTTAACACTAGATAATAAGTGTTATTATAGACTGTTGTTCATACAAATAAAATAGTTTTAAGCCGCACTCATAGTACCTTCATGGTTTCAGCCTTGCTTCTGTTGCAAGGTGACGTGTGGCTGGAATGCCCCATGGGTGATGTCAAGTAGTAAAGCAATTTGGCCAGCATCACTGGGGAAGCGTGGAGACTTTGACAGAGGGGACTTCCTGGTCTCATTGCACTCTAGCGACTTCCATTAGGCGGTTCGGATGCCTGCACACAGTGGTTGTCGAGTTCCTTCACATGCATTCAACCATGTAACTTCCTCGCAGTTTTCCAAACTTATAATACAGCTGCAGTGAAGCCTCTGTACATCACCATAATGAAATGAGAATCTAATAATAAATATGCATGAACTTAACACACAAACAGCATAGGAAAGTGAGCTAGGCCTGTAATTACATGGCTATGAGGAATGCTACAGGCCAGATGAACAATACTAGAGTGGGAATAATAAATAAAGAGCTGAATGTACAGTAAGATTCAGATGGCCTAGTGGTCAATAGACTTTGTTCAGTAAAGAAAAAGTTTCTGGTTATAACCAAGCCAACAAGATTAAAAAGATTCTCTTTTTTTCTCCCCTCCCCTCCACTCTGCCTTGTCGGCAGCTCCACAAGTCCTTGGGACAGATGCAGGATGGTGAGGGGCACGCACACGGTTCATCCAACCACATGTCACTGAGCCGCCAATTCTTTTTGTACTGCTCATCCACATGGAAGCCTTTTTGATCGGATCATGCATAGAATTATTATGTTCACCAGCGATACTTCCGTGACTGAATTTACAGGCGCCCAATCTGCACACAAGGAGTCGCTGTGGAGCGACGTGGCAGGACAGATGATTGTTATTGTCTATCCCAAATGCCAATTTGCACTGCCTTGTTCTGGAGTTCCCGAGAAAGCCGGAGAACCCATACTCAGGCTTAAACCACTGACTATCACAACGAAAACTGTCCTGAAATGCAGCGACTTAGCCCACTACGCCAATGCGGACCCTCCTGACAAGATGAAACATTTTTGTTGCACTTCTCAACATGCCTCTTAACACTACAGTAATTGCTTCTTTAAGTAATTCTGGAAAATACTGTCTGCTAAATGTGCAAAATATGCTTTCTTTTATCAGTGTAAACATGAAAATGTTACTTGAACATATTAGGTATTACATGGTTCTGTAATGTAGACCTAATAGTAAATTCTTGCTGTATCGATTTCTCAGCCGTAACAACAGTAGTGACTTCTACTAAGATCAACACACAGGTCGCGTGCATGTGAATTCAGTCATGGTTGTATAAATTTGGGGGATGTTTAAACCTCTCACATGTACCGACTTGCATGATAAGAATCGAATGGCTTTGCGACACATGCTTGGAGGAAGCATGTGATCGATCTTAGACAATCCCACACCGGCTGAGGGGTTGCCATCAAGACGAGAAAAAATGACATCTCTTGCAGTGTCGTTAATATAATTTAGCAAAAACAGTTCATAACAAGTAGGGGCAACTTATACTTTGTCGCAGTGTTCTAACTAACTAGCTTGCTATTGCCTTAACTCGTTCTTTTGCTTTGCCAATGTGACCCTTTCCCAACTGCGTACTCAATCCCTAAAAGGTCCCAACACAGTTACCTGCATGGGGACTGGATTGTCAGTGTAGGATTTGCTTGATGTCTTGCGGCTACCAGTGAGGCTCAGCGAATGACCTGACACCAAGAGCTGTGCCTCGGTCCTTATCTGTTCACCTGAGGAGAACTGGACTTTGCAAATTCAAAACCAAACAAATGCACACATGGTCAACAGTGTGACAGCAACCTGGACAATCAGCTTTGGGAATTTCTTATTTTACCAGTCATGATCTGTCACACACTCACACTCACACAAACAAGGAATAGGGTTGTTTTGTTGAACATACTGACGCAGCTGCTCTTCAAGCCTAGCTATCTAGTAATGTACCTCTTTGTAGTTCATCCCAATATTTTCTCAGTCTCAGTCACTTTTTTAATGTAAAAAAACACGTAATGACCATCATTGATTGATGTCAATAGGTTTAGTGAGTCTTGCCATGTAGCTATTTACTGTACATGGATGATTTTTGTGGCCTAACAAACCTGTTTACATCTGGTATCTAGGCTGGCTGATATAGTAACATTTTTAGTTCTTAGCTTACGGTACAGTGTGCATGAATTATGAAATGGGCACTGGGGACCAGCCGTAAGCCAGGTCATACATAAATGCAGTAGCTGCCTGGCTGTGCTGAATATGCGCAGGCTGAGCTTGAGATACATTCAAGGACAAGCTCAGACCTCCACAGTTCACCACACACTCCAGCCCGTCTGTGCCTCCATAGCAGGGTGAAAAACTCCAGCTCTCCTTCTGACAGGTTGACAGTATTCAGACAGTTTTGTTTCCACTCACTCTTAAGAGCTGTTTGATGTGTAACTTTTTACCTTAGAATCCAATAACCCCTGAGCAGTCATCTTGGTGGTAAATATTACACAGCTCTGCTTCTCATGGACGTTTCAGTGTGTAGGAATGGATGGAGATGAATCCCTTATTTATGTTCATAATTATGGAATTTGTAATCAGAGTGAGAGAGACAAATTTTTTGTCAGTGTCAGTGTATATAATACATCTAAAATAATAGTAAAATTCTACCTTTAACTAGTTTTTTGTCCGTGTGCCAGAAGTAGCTACACGCATAACCTACATAGGCTTGTTTTAATTAGCACAACCTGACATAGTTGGCCTTGATTCATAGTAGTCTTGTTTATCAGGCAGATTTCTCTCATTGCCAATTTATCACCCTCGGCTTCATGCAAACATGCCATTTTGAATACCTACCATTCATTTATCTGCTGCATTCCCCTGTGCTGTTGTTTGTTCTCTGTTTAGCATGAACCTCATAGCAAAAAAGAAAACAAATGTTGTGTTTGTTGGTTGGTTGTAAAGAGTTGGGGGGGGGGTACTATCAATGCCCTCTAATTTATTTAGTTCTCCATTTAAAGAGAAGACGAGAATGGAAGAAACGCTGCCTGTGGTCCCCCTGTTCTCTACGAACAGTAGCCTAGCTACAAAAGACTTCCCATCTCCCCACAGGATTGGTTCTGGGATGTCATCATTAACATCTTCTGAAAAGAAGCTTCCTTACAGTTCAAATCATTCATTTGATCAACCATTGGATCTGACTGCCATGGTATGAGAGAGGGATTCTGGGAGAGAGATATTGGGAGAAGGATACTGGGAGAGGGATACTTGGGGAGAGATACTGGGAGAGTATCCGGAGGAAACCCACGCAGACTCAGGGAGAAAATGCAAACTGCACAGAGATCCAAGATAATAACTAATTGAAACTGGCTCATAAGTCACTCATCATTGTTGGCCAGTAAATCTTACTGGCCTGTATATTCGCTTTCTCCGAATTCTTCCAGTCGCCAAATATTCCAACAGTGCCTAAGCTTTTATTGAGTTTCATCCTTCTGCCAACGGAGGTGCTGTTTCTAATTTCTTCAGTTTCCGTGCGTACGGATGAATGAAAGTGTGTGTGGAGGATCGCACATTCTCATGTCGGGTTTGTTGTTTATAAATCCCAAAGTTTGCTTAGAAACTAGCATACTCATTATTTTGTGTATACGTACGGTTTATAAATGAGGCCCCTGATTTAGAGGTGATTGGCAAGGAGGAAAGAGGTGACCAGTAGATGAGGAGGAACTACAGAGGAGGAGGTGCGGTTCCATTTAGTTCACTTGGTAAAAGCATGGTGCTTTCAGTGCTATGGTTTTGGGTTTCATTCCCAAAGGCGGCCAGTAGAAAAATGTCTGCACTCACTGCTGTAAGTCTGACTGGATAACTGCTGAATGATTAAAATGTAAAAATCCCTATAAGGGAGAATGTAAGATTACATCAAACTATCGCTTGGATCCTGCTATGTGTCCAAGCTGCTGTCTACAGTGGTAAAATTAATAGACTTGTGGAAACTTAGAGGTGCTTTATTGTTTTAATCAGTGTACTCTACAACATTTCCACTAAAAGTGCAGAGATGTGTTGTGTAAATTGTATGGTATGTGTATAATGTTAAATATGTTAAGTGTATAATGTTCATTGTTTCAATGTATTTATTATGTTTAGTGTTTCTGTGTATAATGTTTATTGTGTTTAGTGTTTGGAGTGTGTAATGTTTAGTGTTTGGAGTGTGTAATTTTTAGTGTATAATATTTTGTATGTGAAATGCTTATTGTGTTGTGTAATGTTAGGTGTTTTCATGTGTATTGTCTAGTATTTAGTGTTTAATGTTTAGGGTTTCAAGGTTTGTGCTTTAGTGATTCATTTTTTTAGTGTTTTAGTGTATAACGTTGTGTTTTAGTCTATAATGTGTAGTGTTTGTAAAATGTTTAGGGATTCAGTGTACAGTCGTGGTCAAAAGTTTTGAGAATAAAACACAAAAACAAACTTTCACAAGGACTGCTGCCTAAGTGTTGATGATGGAAATGAGCGTATTCTTCAGAATGTCATGAAAATATTTCCACTGCATTTGAGCCCTGCCACAAACGGACCAGCTGCCATCATGTTAGTGATTGTTTTCGTTAACACAGATGTGAGTGTTGACGAGGAGAAGGCTGGAGATCACTCTGTCATGCTGATTGAGTTAGAATAACAGACTGGAAGCTTTGAAAGGAGGTTTGTGCTTGAAATCATTGTTCTTCCTCTGTCAACCATGGTTACCTGCAAGGAAACACATGCCATCATCAGTGCTTAAAAAAGGGCTTCACAGGCTGCGAGTAAGATTGTACCTATAGTAAATCAACTATCTATCGGATCATCAAGATCTTCAAAATAAAGAGGTTCAATTGTTGTGAAGAAGGTGTCAGGGTGCCCAAAAAAGTCCAGCAAGCGCCAGGACTGTCTTCTAAAGTTGATTCCGCTGCGGGACCGGGGCACCGCTAGTGCAGACAGAGCTTGTTCTGGAATGGTAGCAGGCAGGAGTGAGTGCACGCACAGTGAGGCAAGGACCTTTGGAGGAAGGCCTGGTGTCAAGAGCAGCAAAGAAGCCACTTCTCTCCAGGAAAAAAACATTAGGGACAGACTGATATTTTGCAAAAGGTACAGGAATTGTACTGTTGAGGACTGGATTAAAGTCATTTTCTCTGATGATTCCCCTTTCGGATTGTTTGGGCCACCCGGAAGACACCTTGTCCGGAGAACACAAATTGAGTGCTAACATCAGTCCTGTGCCAACAGTAAAGCAATCTGAGACCATTCATGTGTATGGTTGCTTTTCAGCCAAGGGAGTGAACTCACTCACAAAGTTACCTAAGAACAGAGCCATGACTAAAGAATGGTAACAACACATCCTCCGAGAGCAACTTCTCACAACCATCTAAGAACAGTTTGGTCTTTTCCAGCATGATGGAACACCATGCAATTATTAAGTGGCTTGAGGAGCAAAACATTGAAATTTTGGGTCCATGGCCAGGAAACTCCCCAGACCTTAATCCCCTTGAGAACTTGGGGTCGATCCTCGAGGTGTGTGGAAAAACAAAAACCCACAAATTCTGACAACTCCTTCATTGATCATGCAAAAACGGGCTGCCATTAGTCAGGATGTGGCCCAGAAGTTAATTGACAGCATGCCAGGGCGGATTGCAGAGGTCTTGAAAAAGAAGGGTCAACACTGCAAATATTGACTCTCCATAAACTTAATGTAGTTGTCAATAAGAGCCTTTGACACTTATGGAATGCTTTTAATTATACTTCAGTATATCATTGTAACTACTGACAAAAGATCTAAGAACACTGACGAAGCAAACTTTGTTTGACCATTCCAAAAGCTTTAACCACGACAGAATAATATTTGGTGTTTTAGTGTCGGTTTAGTGTTTTAGTGTATTATGTTTACTTTGTGTGTGTGTGTGTGTGTGTGTGTGTGTGTGTGTATTACATACATTTACTGTTTCATTGTGTAATGTTTAGTGTTTTGTGTTTAAAGTTTAGTGTTTAGTAGTGTTTAGCGTTTAGTGTTTTAGTGTTTTAGTCTATAATGTTTAATGTTTCAGTCTGTAATGTTTAGTGTTTTAGTGTTTAATGTTTAGTGTTTCAGTGTATACTAGGGCTGTAACGATATGTTATATGAAACCGATATCGCGACACTCAGATCCACGAACCTGTGTCGCGGTGTGAGAAGGCATAATCGCGACACACCCCTTCAAACTCTGAGTACTTTCTGTCCAGATCTAATGCAACCACATCTTTAAATTACTATTAGTATTATTTGAAGTGAACATTATAAAATACGTAGACCTACACCACAAAGCTAGTTGAGGATAAATAATTAAATCTTACCTGTAAGCAGCCTCCAATTACGTGTCATCTGACTCCCTTTCCAATCATGTGTAGCCTACCTGCAAAAGTGGAGCTAGTTGAAGAACGTGTCCGCAAATCATTAGAAAGACTTTTTTCCAGAATTTAAGGTAAAAAAATGTCTGAAATTTCTTTTTCTAAGGTTTTAAAGAAATTCAACATTCATGCTATTTTTGTTCAATTGTATTTTGTCGAAAGAAGCGCTTTGAGCAACAGTTAGCAACTGCTGGCAGAACCGAATCATGAGTTTGGTGTGTCGTTGTAGCCCCAGTGTATACTCTTTAGAGTTTTAGTGTTTGAATATTTTGTGTTTTAGTGTAAACTCTTTGTTGTTTTAGCGTATTCTTTATACAATTTGTGTTTCAGTTTTAATGTTTAGTGATTTAGTGTATAATGTTTAGTAGGGATGCAACGATTTTAATGCCTGGATCAGAAATATGTCAGATACTGGCCAATACGGATTGGGTATCGACATATGGAGTCGCATACCATAACCTGATACCATATATTGTATGGTGCAGTAAACACGAGAGTCATTGTAGTGATGGGTCGTTCAGAATGAAAATAAAGTTAACCAATATTGTACATGTATCCTTACTGCATTAATAATATATAGATGTTTAAGTATTTTTCCAGGAAAATTAGGCTATGTAGAAAATGGCTATAATCCATTTTAAGCGCTGACGCAAAGAAAAATTATCTAACATTGCATGTATTTTCTCTGCTACACTTAGCCTACGAAAAGTTTACATGTTAAGGTTCTAGGTTAATTTTAACGTGAAAAACTAATGACTAACAGCCTTAAAGGTAAAAAAATAAAAGACAGTAAAGATATTTGAATTCATTGTTCTCGCTATCCAAAAAGGGTGGGAAATGCGGGATCTTTTTGACATTGATACCATCTTAACCTAATCTACCAGCCACATTGGCAAGTCGATTGTAAACCATATAATACGTTTTATTATTTGTTATTACTTCAAGCATTTCATGTTTCGGATTTGACAAAGTGACACGTTTGTTGAGGTGCATATATAAAGCGGAGCTAGTCTGAGAAATCCAGCCAGCGAGGTCATGGACAAATACAGTACTGTGCAGTAGAGATGAAAAAAACTAGTTTGCTCCCCAGAATTAAAGAAGCCTTCCATGATTTTAGGTGATATGTAGGCCTATTTAGGCCTCTGGGTTCTACAAAATGTAAATATGCGCAGTTGGGCTAAAACGGGTCCCTGCTCTTTTTTCAGTGTCTAGGTTCGTATTTTCTCTCTTGTTCTATCAGGTCTAGAGGTAGTCCCCAGACCCAGCAAACTCATTAGTCATCACCATATATCTCTGGTTTGATTGACAGCTCTGTCAATGGTACTTCCTCCATTTTAGCAAACAAACACATTTATTGGGGATTTACTGCCTGATGCTCGGTAAGTGAATGCCTGCAGTAGGTGAGAAACACCATTGGGTTTCAAGCTAACTACGGTAAGACGATGATTCTACTTCGATTGTGCACATAATATAAACAATATATTACAATTGTAGACTAAAAAGTTGAGTCTAAAAATATTTTAGACTAAAAATTGTATACTGTAGCTTTAAGAGCCCTTCTGCTGGGTCAACACCAGTAGGCTAGACGAAGTGAATGTAGAGTATTTAGAGGACAAAATGTATTTAGTTATGAAAATGAGGAATATGATGTGAATAGGGTAAAGTTGGAGAAGTCGTAGTCAAACCATTGATGATCACGACGTAGTTTGTCCTGCAAGGCAGCGATTTAGCCCACTATGTCACGTGGACCCCCCAATTTACAGAATTTAAATGTTTCATTCATTATAGCAAAGGCCTCTAGGTTAAAAAAAAGGTAATAAATAGCCTCATTGAGTTATGAGGTTTACATTTTGATTGATGACTGGTTTGGATTTAAAAGGATTGAAAACTCTTCAGTAATTAATATAAAGAGAAACTAGGCCAAGTGATTTACATTAGAAGGCTATGAAGTGTCCATGTTTCTCCTGACGTATGTGAAAGGTTCATTTGTGCTCCTGCCGGGCCTCCACACCCTGACATTGCCTCAGGAGCCAGGCAAACTGGAAGGTCTATGGAGAGGAAGAGGCTCATCTCTGGAAGTCATTCCCCTGGAGCAGCGATGGAAGCCTTAGTCCCCTGGTGCTGTTGCTTTACTACGCTTGACTGCTGTTTGTATCGGAAGAGGATAAGCAGGATGTAGTAGCAGGCTCTGTAGACACAGTGTTAAATACAAACATTTAGAAACACACCCCACACACACAGATGGGTTTGCAGGCAGAGCAGCCTCTCACAGGGCACAGCCACACAGGGCACAGCCACACAGGGCACAGCCACACAGGGCACAGCCACACAGGGCACAGCCACACAGGGCACTGCCACACAGGGCACTGCCACACAGGGTACAGCCACACAGGGTACAGCCACACAGGGCACAGCCACACAGGGCACTGCCACACAGGGCACTGCCACACAGGGCACTGCCACACAGGGCACTGCCACACAGGGCACTGCCACACAGGGCTCAGCTTGTCACATCCTGTAATTAGGGCCTGCGGTTGGCTCTGCTCAGTGTGCTGTACTTGACTAAGTGTCCCCTTTACTAATTCGGTTCTCGCTTTTACAACTTGTTGGGGTGGGGGAGCAATCTGCTGGAAAAACAATTAGAAGAATGCAGATGAGAGATTCTGGGACTACTAGCTAGCTTAATGATGAAAAATAATACCTCACAATATGGAGGAAAACTGTAATCTCATTCTGGAATGTGCATGATTTGCATCTGCTTTATCCTGCTGTATCACAAATGAATCATGTTTTTGATAATAGATCCAAAATACCTGACATCTCTTTAGAAATATATAAGGAAATTGTCTTAACAAAGAATGTCCTACTGTGGTGCCTAAATGGCCGATCAGAGTCCAGACACTTTAATGACAGCAGCTACTCCTCGATAGAGGGTCAGATCCAGATAGCATTGTGTTTTCAAGCCTCACTAATGCACTTCACACTAAATATTAATCAGCGCTAATTGCGGATGCACTCAGTAGGATACACATTCATGGCAGTGTTGTAATGAAAGTTACGGTGCATGTTTAGTCTACAAAACATGTCTACCATTATGCTCCATGTTAGCTAAAGAGCTGATAGTTCAATTATAAAGTTAACTATGCTCAGCTTTTCACCTATATATTGCAGTCAGTAGATTAACGCAATACATTCATAATGTGTTATCTTATTGACTGATCATACTCAACAGTGAAATACATAGATGAAAGCATCAAGCATCGATTCTGCAGTGTTTTTGCAACTGTATTTTCCAGTAAGGGAACCAGTAACCCACTTTACAGTATAGTGCCGTAATATAATTGTATCTGTTCAATGCCATCTCAATAAAGAGAGGATGTTTTCACTTTTTATTGAGGTAGTTTCCCTCATTAGTATGAAGTATTCACTACAGAATTTAAGGGGATTGTCTTTCTTCACACTGAGGCCATTAGCTAACTAGCTCCAGCTGTTATATATCTAATTATGTAGATAGAAAGTAGGGCATATTCCTTCATTTGTTGGCCAGTGGGAATGTATTTGCTAGTAGTCCCAATTCCTTTCAGAGTTGTTGCACCCTTTGAAGCCACGCCTTGTAGAATTCCTATTTGTTAATTATAATGTTTACAAAACGGTACTTAATAGTCACTCTCACCATACAAACTTTGAATGGTTGTTTTTCCAGGCCTATATGTGCTGTAAGAAACTCAGTATGATGTAGGCAGGGAGGAGGGAGACCTGGCTCTTGAGAGCAGACTGTCAACTGTACATTATGTGCGCACTGCCGATAGAATGTTCTGGAATCCAAAAGCTGCACTTTGTGAAGTCCCGTTATATGTATGACCACATGGAGACACATGAAGTAATGTATTTTGAATAGATCAAACAAACCCACAGAAGACCCAAGAATTTGTAAACTTTTCAAACATATCAAACACAAATAATGCTATGTGTTAACAAGCTATTTGATCCGTTGCCATGCCAACTGGAAATAACAAAGACATATTTTACATGTCGATTGTGCGAAAAGGGCAACCAATGGAGCCCAAAACAACTTTGCAAACATAACCTATTTATCTGTTAATTTAATTTCCTCGCCATTCATACTTAAAGTATTCACATATTGATACAGTGCTGTAAATAGCTAGTAATACAACTTGTGTAAAGTTTATTTAATGCAGGAAGTTTGACCCTGTTCATTTAGCCTTAAAGTTGAAAGTAGAAAAGACATGCTCTGTGTTTTAATGAAAGTATGTCACCTTAGCTGACACTGCATTGGAGCATTGCTTCAGAGCTGGACCTTATTTCAGCATGGATTCCTTTTGACGATGGCAGGCTGTGTATTTTCACCCCCTTCTGGCTTCCCCAGGATAGGAGAGTTTGGTTTCAGAAGATTACGTTTATTAGGTACACTCTGCTCACCTGTATGGGATCCTTAAACGAGGTCTGGAAACCCGCGTCACAGGTTAGCGTTCACTCAGCAATAACATGTTACTGAATATGGTAATTAGTCTGGAACAGTATCTGAGGGGAGGGTCTATAAAGCAAAGGCAAAGAATGACAGATGACCTTTCGTGACTGTCAGCAACATTCCTGTTTTATAATATGATGACTTTACCAGTTTTTTTATTCAATGGAGAACATTTCCTAATTTAAAATGAAGTGACTTTCTGAATGATTCTGTTTTTCCTGTGCCTGGCTGTCTAGTTTTAAGTCCTCTTAAGTGCATTCTGAATGTCATGTCCTATCTGCAGCCAGGCTGTCCTGAACATATAAATGGACACTCCATCCACTTGTCAGGTCATTCATCACCCCCCCGTCCCTCATCCCTTCTCCATCTTCTGTATTCTCTCCTCGTGGGCCCTTGGTGCTGGGCTTTGTCAGCCATTCAGGGGACTGCTCGACACGTCAGACACAGTTGCACACAATCCTCTGTCTCTACAAGCCACTGTCCCCCAGTAGAGATCAATAAGGAGATTGGTGAATTATTCAACACATTCATTTAGAGGACAGACAGTATTTCTGTGACTGTTTTGGCAGGGTTATAATTGTTCAGAAAATTAGCATGTTACTACTAAAGTGAACATAAACGAAAAAGATAGACAGTTACTGAAATAGAGACATGAGAAATACTCAAAGAAAAGAGCTTTCTTTGAGTAACCTCACAGGGCCCTAGGACAGAAACTAATTTACAACTAAACTATTTGTGAGAAAAAAACTAACATAACTAAATTACCAGAAATTGTAAAGTTACCTCATCCTGAACACAAACAGACCTGAAATTTAGAAAATGTTTGATCTTTTGTGATTATTTTTATGTTTTTTGTTTTTTCACTTCATTTGGAAATATACCAGTTTACATTCAAATGAGACAGAAAGGAAGTAAAAGAGTCAGTTAGAAAGGCTTTATCAAATCAAATTGATTGTGTGTGTATGTGTATGTGTATACATAGGTACAAATGGTACAAATGTATGTAGACAGCTACATGCCCTCTTTCAGAATACCATAACGTTTCTAGACATGTGTCTTTGTGGGCCTTTATGTGTGTGTTGGACATTATTATCCAGTGGAGGCTCAGCATACACAGAAAGATGACCCGGCTGACACTGATTCTTAGCTGATTCTTAGCTACGCTGTTACATCACTGAAGTCTGAGGCCAAGTGTAGGGATGGCACGAAGAGATTAAGACTTGGACTGGACACCACCCAGCATAGCTGTTTCTATAACTGATCCTACGTGGGTTAAGTAACAGAACTAACTCCTCACAACAGAACTAACTCATGGGCAGGCATGGTGGCCTAGTGGATAGCACTGTGGGCTCACAGCAAGAAGGTTCTGGGTTCAAACCTTGGTCGTCCCGGTCCTTTATGTGTGGAGTTTGGGTGTTCACCCCGTGCCAAGATTTACTGGCCGACGATGAGTGACTTATGAGCCGCTTTCGATTAGTAATTTTCTTGGATCTCTGTGCAGTTTGCATGTTCTCCCTGAGTCTGCGTGGGTTTCTTCTGAGTGCTTCGGTTTCTCCTACCATAAAAAAACATACAGGTTAGGTTCTCCAGTCAGTGCCCATGACGAAAGCACTGGCTTAGATCTGGAGTTTGTCCAAGGGTGCTGTAAATGGCTCCCTTGAGGGATGGGTTAAATTCAGAGAATCAATTTCACTATGTATATGTGACAACAAAGTACCTTTACTTATTACTTCTGTTGAGTAGCATACTGTAAGTAACTCTTTAATTTTGTTAACAACTTAGTCATCACTTCTGTTAAGAAACATTAATAAGTCATCACTTTCACATGCTTTTCAGTTGATTTTGTGTATTTCTGGAGTTTGAATGTGTACATAATGCGATGTGGTGGTCTGTTAGTGGTAAAATGTCAGGATGTTTTTTCCACAAGCTCCAAATGGAAATGCTATGGTCATTCAATTATTATAAGTATATATTTTGTATGGCTGCAGCAGCGCTAATGCTTTGCACTTTCCAAACCACCAATTATATAACATGCAATTTTACTGTATATACGATGGAATTGTATGTATTGTCCTTTTAATGTGTCATCCTTGACTTTTCAACCAATTTGCAAAAGGCAACATATGGAACCTTAACCTGAATGTCACATTATTGCTGAAGGTCCTTGGTCTAGGACAGTTCTGCATAAGCGTTGGAACTGTTATTTATTACCAATACAAGGTTGGAGTGTGATATTACATTGGTTTATTAGGGAAACAATAAAACTGTCTTCATGATTGAGGCCAAGCAATACTGTGTGTGTGTTTTAGTTTGCATCAGTGTGTGTGTGTGTGTGTGTGTGCGTGCGTGCGTGCGAGTGTGAGAGTGTGAGAGTGTGCGTATGTTAGTAGATTCAACAACAAGACTGACCACCTTGAGCAGGTGTTTACCGTAAACCTACTGTAAACCTATACTGGATGCTGAACTGCTATAGTGATTATTGTCACGATTGGCTCCATTCCCACCAGCCTGTGTTTCTGATTACCTGGACCGTACATTCATCCCCTGCATTCACCGATGGATTGCCTTGTCTTCCAGTTAACTGTTCACACCAGGTTGCAATTACTGTCATCACTATATGTATTTAGGTTCCTGTGTTTGTATCATCAGTTGTGGGTTAAATATTACGTGTGGTACTTCCTGTTGGAGTGTTTATACAGAAATATTTTGACTATTTGACTTTCATTTTGTATGTGTTTCAGGTTTTAGTAAATATTTTCTTTAGTTTGAATCTTCCCTCCTGCCTTGTGAATACTCCTGCATATGACGTGTTACAATAATAATGTCAGAATAGGGTACTGGCCATCTCCTCCTGTCATTGTCACTAAAATTAGGATGTTTTTATTTCTAAATATCACTCTTCATGTTGACCTTCTCTGTCTCTGCGTTTTAAGGTTGTTCAGTGCTGTATATTTCCTCACAAATGATTACAATCTATTTTGGAGTCATTTCTGAAAGGGCCAGTCCTTGTAGAACACAATTTTCTATTGAATTAACTGTTGCTGTAAGCATGGCCGGTACGACACAACACACCAGAGGATAAAGACCTCAATTATGTGTGTCTGGTCCATCGGGAAACATTGGGATGATAATGAGTTCATTATAAGGTGTCATCAACAAATGAACACCCCAAACACATTCTTGCTGACAGTCATTCTAGACTTGATTAATGTTGGCCATGTTCCTTCAAATGTAGGTTTTGTTTAATACACCAAGCAATAATTGCGAAAGACTTTATTAGTGCTACATGTGACAAGTATAAATGTTGTGAATAAATCTATTAGTGCTTCCTAGTTACCTGAGTGATGAAAGATGTAAGCAGAATCACCACAAACAACCTGTTATGCTCTTGAAGAAACATTGCTGTGTACCAGTGGGAGGTGAGAGGCAGTTACATGCATCATTTTTATGTTACTATGAATTTTTTCGTAGTGACATTTAATAGTCTCCTGTTTCAGTCATACATTTTATGCTTTTACATTATACAGTAGAATTATATTTTCTACATTATATGGAGAACGTGTTGCCTGTTGTGCAGTACCAAAAACCTTTAGCCCCATAGAGTAAATTACTGCTTTATTGTTTGTTTTATAGTATATATAAATAAACATTTATAAAATGTATAACATGAATAACATTCTGGAAAATGTAGTGTTTGTCTGAGCAGTATTGTTATTTATAATCATGACTTTTTAATACATAGAGATATTAAAATTAATTAATCACTAGTCAACCCTTTAACCGGAAAGTATCCATGATGTTAATGCAATTTCTCAATGTGCGTTAAATGAGTGGTTCCTGAGGTGCGATAGAGGACGGGGTGTCTGAAGGAGAATGGGGGGTGGAGTGATATGTTTAGCTGTACTGGTCCACCAGGTACATGGGCCTTTCGTTAGTTGTTTCCAGACAGTCGAGCAGTCAGTGATATCAAAGAGTGTTTGGCTAACTTAATTCCTGATTTGAAATTTTTTGTGGCCTATCATAGAGACAAGTTTGCCTTTTCTTGTACATTCTTTTTCGGTGAGTCTTTCTCAGCATGTCGTCAGATTATTGTAAAACTTTGGAACCGAAACCAGCTAATAATACGGCTTTGGGAGAAAGAGGATCCCATTTTTGTAGCATTCCAAATAGTATCTTAAAGACAGATTAACTATGACTGTCTCACTGGGAGCCAATCTCAGATGAGGACATGAGAGTTAATGCTGTACAACGTGTGCCCTTTCTATATGCATACTGATTGTGAATAATCTTTTGCTTATTACAATATCATTGTATTACAAAATTATTTTATTTTGTCAAACACATTTCTCTACCTCAGATTATGACTTATATATAACTTATTGGGTGGTAATTAGTGATAGCAATGGGTGTATTATTATTTTTAGATAGTCGAATCAATGAGCAACATGTTAAAAACAAATATTTCAAATCTAATCTGGTTGCCAATGCATTCTGTAACCATTCCCAATAGTTAAATATCAAGGGTGTTTAAAACTAGTGACTAAATCATTGTTTGACAAGAATAGGGGTTCCAACTTACTCAAACTGGTTCTGGGAAAGAGTATTTGCTAAATTACTAAAATGTAAAAATGTCAATGGAAATGATTGGCAGTTGTACTTTTATTAATGACCCATGAAGTTAATGAGTGTGTGTTGTAGAGTTATAATACTTAATAATATACCATCTCCACTCCAGCACATTGCCTCTCGAATCACTGCTCTGAACACGATTCTCTCTTTGCTCTCCTCTCCTCTGAGCATTCTTTTTTTAACGTTCTCCTCTCCTCTGAACATTCTTTTTTTAACGTTCTCCTCTCCTCTGAACATTCAGTTTTTAACGTTCTCCTCTCCTCTGAACATTCTGTTTTTAACGTTCTCCTCTCCTCTGAACAGTCTGTTTTTAACGTTCTCCTCTCCTCTAAACAGTCTGTTTTTAATGTTCTCCTCTCCTCTAAACAGTCTGTTTTTAACGTTCTCCTCTCCTCTGAACATTCGTTTTTTAACGTTCTCCTCTCCTCTGAACATTTGTTTTTTAATGTTCTCCGCTCCTCTGAACATTCTGTTTTTAATGTTCTCCTCTAAACAGTCTGTTTTTAATGTTCTCCTCTCCTCTGAACAGTCTGTTTTCAACATTCTCCTCTCCTCTAAACAGTCTGTTTTAAATGTTCTCTTCTCCTCTGAACAGTCTTTTTTCAAGGTTCTCCTCTCTTCTGTACAGTCTGTTTTCTCAACGTTCTCCTCTCCTCTGAACATTCTGTTTTAAATTTTCTCCTCTCCTCTGAACAGTCTGTTTTTAACGTTCTCTCTTCTGAACAGTCAGTTTTCAACATTCTCCTCTCCTCTAAACAGTCTGTTTTCAACGTTCTCCTCTCCTCTGAACAGACTTTTTTAAACGTTTTCCTCTCCTCTAAACAGTCTGTTTACAATGTTCTCCTCTCCTCTGAAAAGTCTGTTTTTAACGTTCTCCTCTCCTCTGAACAGTTTGTTCTCAACACAGCAAAATCCTCAGTGTTAATTTACCTCGGCTGGTGTGTAAAATGAACACTATCTCACAGGATCTGTTACTCTTTGAATAGTATTAGTATTTTAACTCATTAATAGTGTTAAATCTGACACAATGTTGTATTTTGACACACAAGAGTGTATTTGTAACCCTAAATTGTGTTATTCCCTTTAATTAGGACTGTTAATTTCAAATTTGTCACATTTAAATGTGTCCCAGCATGCCTTCTTCATAGCTGCCAACTCTCACGCAGTGCCCGTAAGACACACATTTGATTGGTTTCACATTGGCATGTGAGTGTGTGAATCCAATCAAATGTGTGTGTGTGTCTCACGGGCACTGCATGAGAGTTGGCAGATATGCTTCTTAAGTAAATGTGACAGATACCAACAGTTCCGGCCCGAGCCTTTAGGGGGCCCTAAGCAGAATTGGCCGAATCATGATTTGGGGGCCCCCTCCTACCACACTGAGTCACCTGTGCACTGGATTGGGCCAGAGACGCCGCTTAGTTCGCTTATGCCTCGGGCCGGCCCTGGATACTAATCTTGAGTGTATTTTTACAGCTCTTACCACAATGACAGCCACTATTTTGATTTTGTTTTACAAATCAAAATTCAACTTTTAGTATATGGACTGTTGTAATATTTCACCCACAACCTGCATTCAATAGAACTGCAATGGGGATGGACTTACAAACTAAACAAGAAGATTAGGGGCCCTATCTTGCACCCAGCGCAACACAGTGCATAGCCCGAACGCAAGTGTCTTTGGCAGTTTAAGAATGATGCAGTTGTCAACTTCCCGTCCAACGGCTGCGTCGTTTAAATAGCAAATGCACCTATGCCCATATTTGCGCCCATGGGCAAGCTGGTCTAACAGGGAGGTGTGTTCAGGATAATTCTTGATGTATTGCTATCTGGAGGCATCAGAATGTGATCGTGCCATTGACCAACAAAACCTGGTCTAAAGTCAATAGCGCAGCACGTCATTGTTATTTTAACAGCAAATTAGTCAAATGCACCTAGGCTTATTCACAATGTGTGCACACTATGTTTGTTTCACACACACACAGGGAAGCGCAACAGCACACACACATGCAAATGATTACAAATAAGAAGATTACGGTGAAAATCCGCCATTATAGTAATAGCAATGTGCCAAGGTACAAATGCGTCTGGCTCTTAAAGGGAATAGATGATGATACTCTGATTGGATTATTGCATGTTATGCCCAAAACACACATGAATTAATGAATACACTTAGTACAACCCTATTGAACCATGCGCCCAGAGCATAGACCCTTTTTTCCACCGTCAAACTAGCAAAAGTGGATTTGGACACGCCCAAAGCGCACTTGCGCCATGCGCTTCACGCCGTGCACTACGATCATTAAAATAGATGTCATAACCGTAGCCGTAATTGCTAGTTAGGTCCATGGTGCTGAATTGTATAGCGAGACAGACACGGAGGCTATGGTGTACAACAATCATATATCAATCACAAAAAACACTTACAAAGCAAGACTGCTTAGAGGGACAAAACAGGTGAACACAAATCTTCTCTGTAACACTGACACATGCACACATGAAACATTGACACTTAACAATGAGCGACAGTTACACATTCTCAGGACTGGACATAAATACTTAATAAATTAACAATTGCAGCTGTAACTAATGGGAAAAGGAGATCGATAATAATACTTGTGACATATCAGCTGACAAAGAGACCCGGTAACCTTAATGTAAACCGTTCACACTGGTGAGAAACTTAAAAAACAACAGATACATACAGTCGTATGCAAAAGTTTAGGAACCCCTGACAATTTCCATGACTTTCATTTATAAATAATTGGGTGTTTGGATCAGCAATTTACCCACAACATTCTCCTCTCCTCTGAATGTTTTTTCCACTCCTCTGTGACCCCGTTTACACATACACGGTTATTTTGAAAAACAGAGACATTTCCCTTCGTATGTGTCCCTCGTTTACACAGAAATGGAGAATTCACCTCTGAAAACGATTCTTTCTAAAAACTCCGGCCAGAATGGAGATTTTGGAAAACTCTGTTAGGCAGCCGACGTCACAGTATGCGCCAGTACCAATGACAGTATGGCCAGAACTTTTCATTTGGGTATTTTCTGGAATCTGATTGGCTAACGTGGGCTTCAGCCTTTCGTTACCCTGCCACCTACACCTTTGGCATGCTCTTGACGGCATATACACAGGTTCTCGTAAATGAACACTTTTCTGAAAACTGACAGGTGTGCACAATGTTATTTTTGAAAACGGAGAGCGTGAAATGTCCGTTTATGAAAATAGCTGGCCACATATAAACGTAGCCTGAATGGTATGTTTTCAACATTCTACTCACCTCTGAAGGTTTTCAATTTTTCTGAAAGGTCTGTTCTGTGTTCTCCACTCCTGAATGTTCTCCTCTTTAAGGTCTCCTCTACTCTCAACATTTTCCACTCCTCTGAACAATCTCCGCTTAACGTTATCTTCTCCTCTGAACACTCTGCGCTGAACCATCTCTTCTCAACATTCTTTTTTCCTCTTAGCTTCATAAGTGGTCTGGGAGCAGAACTCATGTTCACTCATTGAAGAACTGGAGCTCTCCATGCATACATAGTACAATTTCAATGACAGAGGAAAAAAACTGAACAAACTATGTTACGACTTTTCTGTATGTTATCCCGCTCTGCATAACTTCATCTCACGTCTTCTAAGATCACTCTACAGCAGCACCTTCACCATTTCCTTTACCATCACAGTCATTATTGTTCACAATTGTTTCCTTGATTACGATCCATTAAAGTGTGTGTTCATTCAACACAGTTATTTACACGAGAGTTAACTCCCTCTTTAAAATCCATTGTTCTGCAGCTGAATCCTTGTCTTGATGAAGCTATTCAGCTGCAAAACAAATTTGCTTTCTAAAGCTATTGCTCTCTTTTGGAACCTGATGTCCTAAAAGAAACAATATGGCATGTGGGCTTCTTTCCACAATCACCAGATGCAATATTGTAATAGTTTGGGTGTATGGAGTCAGATGCAGGATGCACGAGGAAGATGCGCCAAACGATAGTTTCTTAGGATAAAGTCCTGAACAGGCACCTTGTAAACGCACAGGTTCTTTATTCTAGATAGTAGTCTAGGAGCGTGTTGAAACATGCTCATATAGCTCTCACGTAAGAGACAGGCTACCGCCTGAACTAAACACTCTACCCGACAAAACGAACTTGGTAGAGTGGAAAATAATAAAGATAAACAGACCTAATATATAGTCTCCACCGTCAACATGAAACAAGAACATACACGACACACTGGGAAAAGAGAGATTATATACACAAGGGCCATCAACACTAGACAGGTGTGTAATTAGGGAACAGTGATCTCAGAAGACCGGAGACGATGAGCGCTGGAGCTGAAGTGCACCAGCAGGGGGTGATCCACACTGTGGAGTGGGAGTTGTTACAAATATTATAAACGTGTAGATAAAAGCTTGATTGTGCAATGTATGAAAAATAGCTATATATTAATGACACTTTTTGCGGGAAATTTACTAAGAGTAGCTGGAGAGATCTTTAATCGTATTCTGTTCTATTCATTCCTTCTCAACTCTGAAGAGTGTAGAGCATGTCACTTCAGAACAGCGGGGTTGCTTTTCATCTCAATCTTAATTTTTTACCCTTATCAAAAAGCAAGGCAACCCTTCCCATTATCTCAACCCCAAACTTACAAGAACAATTTAATTATGTCTTCTGTCAAGCATGGACATTCTTGGTGTCTTCCTTCTCCCTCTGTGTCAGTCAGAAGAGTGAAACACATCAGGGACAAGGCTAATGACGCCTGTGTTCATGGCGTAATTCCCTCATGCATGTTATACATTTTTCTCTGATGGCCGCAGCTTGAATGCTAATCACTCACTAGACTCATTCCAATGACTTTGTCTGTGTGTGTGTTAGTGTGTGTGTGTGCGCACATGTGTGTGTGTGTCTGTGTGTGTGTGTGTGCGCACGTGTGTGTACACGCGTGTGTGTGCACGCGTGTGTGTGCACGTGTGTGTGTGTGCAAGTGTGTGTGTGTACGTTTGTGTACAGGGTGTATGAATATGCATGTGGGGAGGATGTGCTGCTTTATCAAAGCTTTATCAAAGCCAGCTTGAGACATGGTGAAGGGCTAATGAATGAAGAGACCGTCAGGCAGATCAAACAGCAGGAATCATTATGATAAAGGAGGAGGGACCCCCCACTCCCCTAACACACTGCTGTACCATCCTCACCACCTGGATCCATTTGTGTAACTTTATTGTATGTGCTGTCCTGTGTGTTAGTGATTTGTATATACAGTCATGTGTGACTGTATTGTATGTGCTGTGTGTTCATGTATTTTATTAGCAGCCATGTGTGTTAGGTATTTGTGTATACTGTCATGTGTGTTTGTTTATTGTATGTGCTCTCTCGTGTTAATGTCTTGTATATACTCACCAGCCGCATCATTAGGTACACCTTGCTGGTGCCTTAATTCTTTGTAGCATATATTCAGCAATATCCTCATATTTTGGTCCATATTGACATTATTGTATCACACTGTTGTTGTATTTTTATTTGATGTGAATCTCCCGTTCCACTACATCCCAAAGTTGTTCAATTGGATTGAGATCTGATGACTGTGGAAGCCAATAACTCATTGACATGTTCAAGAAACCAGTTTGAGATGATGTGAGCTTTTTGACAGGACACGTTGTCCTGCTGGAGGTAGCCATTAGGAGATGCGGTCATAAAGGTTTGGACATGGTCAGCAACAGTACTCAGGTACGCTGTGGCATTTAAACGGTGTTCAATTGGTATTAAGGGTCTCAAAGTGTGCCAAGAATGAATCCCCCACTCCATTTCACCACCAACACCGCCCTGAACCTTTGATACAAGGCAGGATGAATACATGCTGTCATGTTGTTTTAACCAAATTGTGACCCTAACATCTGCAGAAATCGAGACTCATCAGACCAGGCAATATTTTTCCAATCTTCTATTGTACATCTGTGGTGGGTCCATGCACATTTTTGCCTCTGGTTCCTGTTCTAAACTGACAAGCGTGGCATCCGTTGTGGTTATCTGCTGCCATAGCCCATCTGCTTCAAGGTTTGACATGTTTTGCATTCAAAAATGTTCTTTGGCGGAAATATATGCGTTCCTGAAGGCTCTGACGGAACTGACCCGGTAGCTTTTATGTCCACTCTTCTTGCTGAGATCCTCCCTTCTGTTTTCAATTCTCCCCCGAAGCTAGACCATGTACATTGCCTGGGACCTCTTCTATCCAAGGGAGGAGCAAACAGGAAACCTTTCATTGTTTGATTCCACTACCCCCAGGATAAGGAATCTGCCCTTTCAAAGCCCGGAACACACCAATTACTTTTTCGTCAGACCAAGATATTTTTGTTGCCCGACTACAGTGCTGGTATTGTCACAAAGAGAGTGAAATACATTAATATCAAACACAAACTGCACACAAACAGCGTGAAGTTTTCTCTGCGCTTCCTGGCTCGCCTCTCTGTGGAATGTAATGGCAAAGTTTGTCAATTTGACTCTCATTTGAAGATAAGCCTTCTCTGCACACACACCACAAACAGTCGCTTGAGGTATTCAAAAACACATTTGCACGAGCCAGCTTCATTTTGGAAGAACTCTCTCCCATTATACTGGCAACCCATTGGTACTATCTACACTTAAGATCTGGTACCAGTTCCGTAGCATATTTAAGATGTCAGTGGGCTTACCTGTGGAAGCCTACGTTCTTGCTTTGGTGCATGATACTTTTGGGTGAGGTTTGGTTGGTTATTGTGTTGGGAAATATGTAGGGTTGTTTTCCCTGTTGCTTAGTCATTCCCCTTTTACGCAGTAGTTTAGAGTTGTGGCTGGGTTTTATCTGCTGCTTCTGTCAAAATATGATACATTGACTGTGTAACGCAGTAATGGGAAACCCGTTTTCAGGTGGTGTGTTGTCCGTATTCGGTTTTCAAATTCTTGCGTTGGCTATACTTGCTTGTCGCATTACTTGATTGGGGTCATTCACTATTGCTGCGAGGGTATTTGTATTTAAGTTGGTCGACTGGTTTGTTCTTTGAAGGTGGTTTCGAAATTGTTAGCACTGGGTGTCGCGGTTCCAAAGGATTGGAGGCAGGTCCGTCTTCACAGAACATTTATTTATTTTGAAACATCAAGGAGGAACTGGACAAGAACAATGAACTACACAGAACAAACAAACCCACAGAACTAAATACCCAACTAACGAGGGGAGGATGTGCAGGTGTGGACCAAACAACGGAACTGATAGGCTAACCAAAACATGTGACGGGATCATGTGACACAAAGAGTGGGAAACACAACCAAAACAAAACACATAGGGGATAAACCACCATGAAGTGACACAGAACAAGGACAAATACTACAGACATTGTGACAGAATCCCCCACCTAAGGAGCGACACCTGGCGGGATAACTCCACAAACACAAAACAACCTAACATGAAAACAGGCAAACAGATACTCCAGAGGTGGAGGGCAGGGGAGTGCAGAAGGGCCCGGGCAGCAAGGGACACAGGAGGCGGCCGGGCGGCAGGGGGGACAGGCAGTCCAAAGGGCCCGGGGACAGGCAGTCCAAAGGGCCTAGGGACAGGTGAAACAGTGGGCCCCGGCGGCAGGGGGTCCGGGAGTCCTGGCGGCGGGAACGGCAGCGACGGCCGAGCAGGGGGTCCGGATGGCGGCGACGGCCGGACGAGCAGGGGGTCCGGACGGCGGCGACGGCCGGACGAGCAGGGGGTCCTGACGGTGTCGTCAGCGACTGGGGTCCTGACGGTGTCGTCAGCGACGGCCGAGCAGGGGGTCC
>JACXGM010002535.1:20454-48775 GCA_016801145.1 Umbra pygmaea
ACACACACACACACACACACACACACACACACACACACACACACACACACACACACACACACACACACACACACACACACACACACACACACACACACACACACACACACACACACACACACACACAGTCACAATTTCTTTCCAGATGAAGGCCCACCTCACAAAACATCATTGATTTAGAAACAACTTTTTAATTTACTGTGAAACCAACTGAATATTATCAAAACAACCCTGATGTTATTATAATTATTTAATGTATACAGGGAAACCCGAGGTCTCAATTACAGTCCTGCCATTTTTTAAATAATAAATAATAGTAAGAAAAGCAAACACAATTTACTGTCAAATGTAAAATGATCAATCAACAATTGTTTGCAATGCTTTTATAGACACATTGGCTTTCGATTGAAGATTGTGCTGCAGAAAAATATAAGAATGTGGGGCATAGTGGGTAAAAAGACTTATTACAGAATGAGCCTGCAGTATCTCTAGTAACAGTCAATCTTGTGAGCTAGTTTGAGAGCTGCTATTTCTCCTATTCATTTTCAAAGAAAATAATTTTAAGTTTCTGCAGGATAGCTTTATGAACAAACCACTGTCTGGCCATTTTGGAAGACACTGAATCCCAGCCAACAGAAGTATAGTGTATAAAAGTCAATGGTGTGTACAGAAGTGTTCACCAGTCATGAAACACAATGCTTTATGATAGACAGAGACAAGATATCATACATTTAAACAGAATCTGAAGCATGTATGCAAAGTATATCACCATTTATATCACCAGTAGCAGGTTTAAACAGAAGGTTTAGCATCCAATCAATTTCCAAGGTGATTGTATGAATAAATACATTGTAAGATCGAATTGTCCACTGTTTCAAAATGATGTGCATGTGCAAGAGATGATACCATACTATATCATCCATATAAAAGTGAAGAAATTACAGTTTCTCACAGATTCTCACAGTTACAGATATCGTTTATATACAAGGTGAAACATTAAGGGCCCAGTATAATTTCACCTCCTCATTTTACCTGGAAGCCTATGGTTTCATGAGTCTTTTCAAATACCCACCCTGGATAGGCTATGCACACCCAGTGGTCCTATTACCTCTGATTGAGAACTACTGGTTTAAAAAATTAAACATAGCCATCTATTTAGCACTCCGGTACCCTGCAAACCTTTCAGTTAGTGCCGTGTTCACAAGCCTGCATAATGGTATATCAGCTTGCCAGATACAACACTTCAATGGCATACAGACTACATAGAGGAGGAGGTTATCTTTACTGTATCGTGTCCTCACATACAGAGGAATATTTGAAGGTTCTTTGAAGTGTTACATATGATTTGTTGATTCAAATAAAGCGTTTGAAATGTTTCCGTCTGTCTATTTGTCTGTTTGCGTATTTGTGTGTGCCAGCGGGTGGTAGGACTACATCATGAGAGGATCAAGGCTTGTTCGGGGTGATCAGAGGTCATATAAACTACTGTTGAATTTATTAAAATATATTCAGTACTGTGCAAAGACGTAGGCACCTGTAAAAAAAACTATAAACTGAAGATGCATTAAAACATATAGAAATAAAAGTTCCTAAATACCAAACCTATACTTTTAAAGAGACAAAAACAGTGATAAACTTAAATAACTACACAAAAACGTGTCACACCCACATCAATTAGTTTCATTGTCCTTCACCCAGTTCAATTTCTTCTACACCCATATCTGTTTCAGTCCATCAGGTTGGTTCTATCAGTGCACTATGTCATTGATCATTACATGCTGTACCTGTTTGTTATTGTTGTGTCAACATGCACAGGCCGAATTTACCTACATGCGGTTTATTAAAGAATGTGACTTTCTTTAACAAAAGTATAAATAATTCTCCTCCCTAGCATTGCATTTTGTGGCAGATTAATGTTTGGAAATACATACATTGCCCTTTTGACCTGACAAACTAATGCAAAACACAACAACGGAATATGAACAACTAAATTTGAGTCAAAGAATATCTAGGATGCTCTTAGACTTTTGACTTTAGACGTCTTTCAAACCCTAACATATTGTTTCTTTGTTGTATTAATAGAGAAACAAATTGGATCTGTGATCACAGAAATGAAAACCGATCAGTGGCATATTAATATATTTGTCACAGTGTAGCTCAGGTGAGCACGAGACAGAAGCATTTACAAAGATACCATGTATAACATACTTCATCTAAAATTAAGCATAACAATAAATGGAAAACACTCTCAGTGAGAAAAACCAGTAACAATTAAAAATAACACATTGAATGACCGACGATCCATAGAGTGTGACAGTACCCCACCCCGCAAGGGTGCATCCCCCGAGGCACCCAAACCAGAAAGATAAATTCTCCCAGGAATACTGCCCCATCTGTCCGGGCACCTGGAAGGAGCCGGTGTCAGGGACCTCCAGGTGCCCTGTGTGTTTTAGACCAGCAGCCGAGCTGGGGGCCAATATTGTTGTTTAAACTGGACTGGCAGAACCTTTTCCTGAGGTCACCATGGCAGGTGGAGGTTGTATTGCAGGTCTTACACCGAGAGATCTGTCCCATGGGCTTGGATCTCACTCTTGACTTGCCCCATTGGAAATGACAGTGAAGGATAGTGGGAGAAATCTTGGTGTAATAATTGACTCATCCCTAGGCTTTGATAAACAGATTTCCGTTGTAAAGAACAGTTTTTACCAGCTCAAATTGATCTCAAAGATAAAACAGTTTCTCAGTTTTAAAGATTTGGAGATCGTTATTCATGCATTTATTACGTCAAGTCTGGACTACTGTAACTCTCTCTATATAGGGATCTGCCAACGTCAATTACGCCATCTGCAGATGGTGCAAAATGCCGCAGCCAGGTTTCTGAATGGCACTAAAAAAAGGGACCACATTACCCCAACACTATGCTCTGTTCTTTGGCTACCGGTTCAGTACAGGATTGAGTATACAATTTTATTAATGGTTTTAAAACATTACATATCATGTCCCCAAACCACATTGTTGACCTTTTAGATTTGTATACACCAGGCAGGACTCTAATGCCTCGTCTCCATTACCATGTAGAACTATGGAATTCACGGTTACGCCTGGTAATAGATGTGTCTCCATTACCCTTCTGAATTCTGGAACTCTAACTTTTCGCAATTTTTTTTGCAGGCTGACAGCCTCGTCTGGAAGTTGTGCCGGCACCCCGGTAGGGCGGTCATTAAAATAGCCCGGTCCAGGATCGGTTTCATGCAGTGATGTCACACTATCGTAAAACATGTTTTCCGTTTACTCTGGGCAGCCATTGCTTGCAGCTGGACTTTTAAAGACTTACGAATATATTTCACAGTCAAACTTGGGATCCGGATTTAAAAAGTATTTAAAACCATAATAAGAATAATTGTTGGAAAACCCATAGCTTTTTCACATCTTCAAGTTTGTATACTGTAGCTTGTACTGTACAGTAGTTGTTGAAGATGCAGACCAAGAATGGCTAACTGAAACCATGTGTGGATTGATTCAACTAAAAATAATGAAATAGAATCATCAAACCTTGTACAGTAATGCATTAAATTAAAACACATTTACTGTATAGCCATGTTATGGGCAAACACTAGGTTGTGTTGTATTTGTTTACATAAACGAATTAGCTAGCAAATGTTTTAGCTAGCAAATGTAATCCTACTGTTGTCAATTGTAAAATGTGCCTAGCACCTTGTTGTTTTTCCAAATACATATAGATATCCTGCTTGTAGTGCCAATTACTTGTTTATATTGGCGCAGTCATGGTCATTTTCTTGTTAACATATAATTGAAATTAGCCTACATAATTGGAGCTGCACTAAGCATACACCTTGCAGTCCACATCGAGATATCTGTGGCTTTTATGTTCATAACTATACAGACACCAAGCTACATACATTATGTTAAACAATTGTCAAATCAAGTAATTTAAACTTTTCAAATGTCATTCCTGAACCTTCTGTCTCAGAAGCAGCTAGATGCTCAAATGGTGAAGCCAAAGATCAGTGGCTCAGACACTCAGGGTCCATAAACACTCCTGCTTCCTCTGAGCTGCCAACTGTCCATCCTTTTGTGGTAAACCTATATTATATTTCACCAATGCACAGTAGTCAGTGTATGCATAGGCTGTACTGATCCCTTGTGAAAATCAAACCCCCAAAATTTCAACTTAGATAATCCATAACATTAAGGAGACGGTCTAGATTCTGTCTATATATTATGTATGTATATGTATGTATGTGTAATAATTAATATTGGTACCCAATACCTTCATATGTACACTGGTCTTTTTTGGGGGGATAAGTCAAACCAACCTGCTCTCACTGGCTTCTTTTAGTTGTATTGTGAACTCTGTACTTCGCCATTTCTGTCCGGTACACAATATTACTTCTGTCCATATATATTCCCAGGAAAGACAAAACACACTGCAAGTACACACTGCAACCTGTACAACTTAAGGGAGACAGATGCCACGCATTGAGGCCCAGCATTTGAAAAAAATAACACCTATATAAAGAAGAGGCAGGAGTCCGTGCAGCAGAGATGTCCCAGATTGCCTTTTGTAACTGTGACAAACTTGTTTCGTAACATCTACGAAACAATCCCTGCTGGTAGTTGAACAATCCCCTTCATATTCGACTAGCTCAAACCATAGACATTTTTAAATCTCAATTAAAAACGTAGCTTTTAATAAATGATACTCTACAATAACACAATGTGGGGATTTCATATTGTTAATTAGTTTTATTTGCTTTTATACTGATCATTCTATGTTGTTGGATGAGGGGTATGCCCAGGGGTGTGTAGCCATGCATTCATCAGCTAAGCCTGAAATGTTTCTATAGTTGTATGTTTTCTATGATAAACTGTGAAGCACTTTGGGCAACAACGTTGCTGTTAAATGTGCTATATAAATAAATAAAAGTTGAAGTTGACTTCGTGGAGCTCTGACCCGCTTTCGACCCGTGGGCACTATGACCGTCATATTTGAATATAAATAAATCAATAAATAATATTAAATAAACAGAATAATAATACATTGAAGCTCTCACAATTTTGTTTCATTTCATTTTCAGTTCACTCAGAAATATTAGGTTACACTAACTTACAAAATTGCATTGTTATTGTAAGGGGACACTTGGAGACAGAACTCTAAGAACAGGTGTGATGGTAAAATATGAGATCAGTGAAATGGATGGCAGAGGAGGTAGGCCAGAGATAGCGCTTACCAAAGGTGAATGTATATTGGTTGTCCAGGAGGAAAAAGGAAAGTCTGATGTTTGGAAATAATTTAACCTAGTTGTTAAAACCACTGGTGAATCCACTGAGAATGTTAAATACAGAACAGGCGGCACATTTTTAAAATATGAAAACAAGACAGGTATGTCTTCTCTGCAGCGCCATTCATATGTCTTCTCTGCAGCGATGTTGATTGCAAGTGCACACACTTTATACAACACATTTTTGCAGCTTGTCTTAAAGTATTTGTAACCATATTGATTGATTAAAGCAGACAATTGTTTGTCCTACAAAATGTGTCAAAACAATGTGATACTTTTCAGTTAAACAATTAGAAATGATTTATGGCAAAAATAAAGTCTATCGTGACTTTGAACCCAGTCTGTTTATGCAGCAAGCTAAGAGATTAAATTTTAAATGGTATAATAATGATTGTATTTTGTTAAAGTTCTTTATTTGTCTATCATTTTATGTTAATATTGAACTCTTAATTTAATTAGTTAATATGTTGAAATTATATACATCGCATTCCAAATTATGCAAATTATAATTAATTGTCATAAACATTAAATATTTTGTTTTTCAATCCAACTCAAGGATGATATTGTGTCTCCGGGCTCTTTGGATCACTAAAATCAAACTAAGACACCTGTGATAATTAGTTTGCCAGGTAAGCCCAACTAAAGGAAAACTACACTTAGGGAGCACTATCCCGCCAGCGGGAGATGTTGACCCCACCACGCCCAAAAAGTGGACTACAATCACAGTTCACAAGTCCTATTTGTAGGTTATATATACATGTTATATATCTACAGAAAGCTTAGACATTCAGGAATGTAGCCAATGTCACATCTTTACAGTTGCTATAACAAAAATAATTTCCCCTCATAATGTGAGCTACGTGCCTTGTACACATGTGCCTCAAATTAAATGGAATGTCAAACTAGAAACAAGGCTAACACCATAATTTATTGGGTTATATACTGTATACATGTCCTATATGTCCTTAAAGCTTAGAATCTTGGGATTCTAGCAAATATCTATGTTTTAGTGTGCCAATAAAATGTACAACGTTACGACTGCTTAATGTCAGCTATGCGTGTTGGAAAAAAAAAGTTTTTGTTTTCACTTAATAGAAAATACATTAAGGAATAAAATCAAAGCTCACAAATGCAATATTTAAGTTATAAATACCTGTCTCATATGTCCTTAAAGCATATAATGTTGGGGTTCTAACAAATATCTCGGTTTTAAAATAGCTATGAAAACGCGATAATTATAAGTCATAATGTGACTTGTGTAAACAGCCAGTACCAAAAGCTGTTAGCTTGTTTACTCTAGCCATTTTTGTACCTCAAATTAAATCAAATGGCAAAAGGAAAACACAGCTAGCACCCTCATTTTCTAGGTTATATATACAAGTCTTATATCTCCTTAAAGCTTAGAATGTTGGGGTTCTAGTAAAAATCTCGGTTTTAGTGTAGCTGTAAAATTCACAACGTTATGACTGCGAGTTTCAACTACACATATCGCAAACAGTAATGTTTTTTTTCTTCTAAACAAAAAACGAAATGCCAACTAGAAACAACTACCATGCTCATTTTTTAGGCTATATATAAAAGTCGTATATGTTCTTAAAGCTTAGAATCTTGGGATTCCAGCAAATATCTCTGTTTTACTGTAGCTATAAAATACACAATGTTAGACTACTTAATGTCAGGTACGCGTCTTGAAAACAATTACATTTTACTTAGGAAATATATGCATCCGACTAGGAGAGCAGCTGCCTCTGGAGTCTTGCAAACTTCAAGGTGTAGGATCCTTCAGAGGTTGTGCATAAATGTACTATTTGTCAAGCCCTAACCAATGCTTACAAGCAGAAATGGTTGCAGTGAGCCCAGAAATTAATGAAGACCAATTTTCAAACAGTTTTGTTTACTGATCGTGCAACCCTGGGTGGTCCAGATGAATGGAGTAGTGGATGATTGGTGGATGGCCACCATGTCCCAATAAGGCTGTGACATCAGCAAGAGTCATGTTTTGGGCCAGAATCATCGAGAGAGAGCTGTTAGGCACCTTAAGGGTCCCTAAAGGTGTGAAAATGTCCTCTGCAAAGTATAGAGTTTCTGACTGATCCCTTTCTTCCATGGTAAAAAAAGAAGAACTGTGCCCTCTGTAGCAAAATCATCTACTCATGCTGCAAAGAATACCTCTGTTTAATTGGCTGCTATGGGCATAAAAGGAGAGAAACTCATGGTGTGGCCCCCATCCTCCCCTGACCTCAGCCCTATTGAGAACCTTTGGAGCATCCTCAAGCAAAAGATCTATGAGGGTGGGAGGCAGTTTGCATTAAAACAGCAGCTCTGGGAGGCTATTCTGACAACCTGCAAAGAAATTCAAGCAGAAACTCTTCATAAACTCACAAGTTCAATGGATGCAATAATTGTGAAGGTGATTTCAAAGAAGGGGTCATATGTTAACTTACCCTGCCCTGGTAAGATGTGTTTGACTGAAATAGCTTTTGATTTCAGTAAATATTCCTCCTAATGCAGCAAATTCTAGAAATGACCATTTTCAGTTCTTTACAACCTTTAAAATGTTTTGCAACTCTGTTGTGCATAATAATACGGAACAGGGGATTTTTAGTTTTTAATTTTTGAAAAAAATACTGTTTTCATTGGGTGGTTTGTTCAATGTAATTCAACTTATACCCTAATGGTTGGTGACTTGAAAATTATAATAAATGTCATTTACATCGACTATTTAGGAAAATCAGTGTAAAATATAATTTGTATAATAATTTGGAAAATGGAGTATGACGATATATTTCATAACATGCAAGAAGTGTTTAATAATGACAGATCCAATTAAATATGATTCCCGATTAAAATTAGTCATGCAACACAATGACATACATGTAGCATCCCATTGCGGGGAATCGTACATAAGGACCTTAATTGTTAATCCAGAACAGGTGTTCCTACTTAATGTGGAGAAATTGCTGGGAATGAGGCAATGGCTTAGAAAGCAAGGGATGCCGAGTGCTGGATCCTGGACGGGCCAGTAGTCTGTAATGGCTCCTTACTGTGATTTAAGGATAGTGGTCATATGAAGCCATTAATTATCACACAGTTGTTTGGCTCCTTTGTAAACCATACATAACAGAAATCACCCAAATGGCCCTAATAAAAAATTTACATACTTTTGAATGTTTGGCCTCATTACAGACACACACAGGTTAAAATCGCAAAGGTTAATTTCCCACAACTGTGACATTTTGAATTGTAATTAGTGTCTGTGTATAAGTCAATGAGTTTGTTAGCTCTCACGTGGATGCACTGAGCAGGCTAGATACTGAGCCATGGGGAGCAGAAAATAACTTTTAAAAGACTTGCATAATAAGGTCCTGGAATTGTATAAAGTTGGAAAAGTATATAAAAAGATGTCCTTTTAAATGCCAGTCAGTACTGTTCAATCACTTATCAACCTCTTAAGGATCAGTGTTTTTGCCGGCGGGACATTTTGGCCCAAATAAAATATAGGTGGATTTATTTATTTATTTATTTGACAGGTATAATGCAAACAAACATGGTGTCAAAACAAAGTTTGTCACTGTGATGCTGCATATAAAGTTTATAGCTAGTGCTAATTTTCAACTTCCGTCCCTGGTTGGGCTTTTGTACACAAACAAAGTTACATACTTCACTAATTCAATTTCAAAATCTAAACATGATCTATACAAACATGATTAGAATCAATGCTCACAAGTGCATATTTTGCCCTGCATATACATGTCTGACATATAAAGAAAGCCTAGAAACACACACATTTAGAAAAAGTATCAATTTTACAATAGCTATGAAAACATTAACATGATCAATAATGTGACAGTAATGCTTTGTAAACAAACATGTTCGTTATTGGGACTCAGCTAATACATCCACTTATAAAACATAGGTACTTACAGTAAGCTATATTTCTCTGATTTGTCATCCAAAGGGTCCCAGCAATGAAATGGAGCATTTTTCTTTCATTGGTATAATTCATTTGTTATGTGAAAACTATCAGAAACATCATACAACTTTACCATGTGTATGAAGAGCCACCCACATATTTCAGAACAATACACCATCTAAAACGTAAAGGAGTCACTACTTTACTGATTAGTCACTACTAGTCAATACTTCCTGATTTGGACACCTTAGGTAACATAGATGTTAAAATATATCTGATTTGTCATTCTATGCTACCGGAGGATAAAGATACATCTCTTTCTGTGTAGTACCATCTCTTTGTCTGTGTAGCACCTCTGTCATTATGCCAAAAGGCAACAAGGACCACAACTGGACATGACTGGTTCCTACAGTGCCCTGCAGTTGTTGTATGTTTTAGGTGTTTTGATGTCTAACATCAAACACGGCACCAAGAAACAGACAGGGAAGAATGAGGAGTGGAAGCCAATTTCCGTAAAAGGGATAGTGCACTTGAAAAGCCTGAAGGAATATTGGAAAAGTACACCACTCTACCTGCTGCCTTTTCCCTCCACCGTAATGTCCTCCAGAAGGTTTTTGACCATCTGTCGGACGCTTCACATTAGTGACCCAGAAGCAGATGCAGACAATGAAGAAGAAGAGAGGAACAGCCAGCTTTGACCATCTCTGCAAGATCAAACCCCTCTATCCCAGCATTGTTGAGACTTGCAAGACCTATTTTCAGCCTGCCCAGAACCTGTCCATAGACGAGAGGATGGCCGTGTCAAAGGTGAAGATTGGGCTGAAGCAATACATGCGGGACAAGCCAACAAAATGGGGCTACAAACAGTTTACTTTGGCTGATTCTGCATGTGCCTACACATGGATTTTTCTGTTTATGAGGAAAATCCATCTTTCCCACAGGCAAATTACTTAGTTATGATCCAGTGTTTCAGTTGTTGGTTTTCTACTTGGATCTGGCAACAAACTGTTTGTGGACAATTTTTATACGAGCCCTACATTGTTTGCAGACCTGGCCATCCACAATGTATGGGCTTGTGGAACCATATGTATCAACAGATGCCCTGATAGGTTACTACAATGTTCTCTACAAGACTATGAGGTGGTACAAGACATTCTTTTCATCAGCATCTGGCTAAGATTCAAGGAGAGACCCAATTGACCCAACTGGCCTTCAGACGCCAACTCATTGAGGAACTTGCTGACTCTGGAACATTCCTGTCCTCTCCCACTGTGACTCCACCTACTCCTGCCCCTACTAGACCTCACCGACCTTAGTACATTGCCCCTGAGTTTGGAATTGCCCAGTGTGCCAAAAAGGCACAGCAGGGGGGCTGCATTGTGCTCTGTGCCACAAGAAGACTCCCATCATCTGCTGCTCTGCTTTAATGCAGAGATACATTTAGCATCAGCAGTGCAATTTGTAATATTTTTGAATTACTGGCGAAGGGAGGGTCAAGTCTATTTTGACTAAAGATCCAAAACTCCTCTATGTTTCAATGTTGTATCCCTTCACAGGGCACATCGTAGCACACTAAGTATTTTGGAGAGGGATTGGCCAGTGGGAGCGCAGATTCAACATTCTCCACTCAGAAATTTGACTAATTTAGTAAGCAGTAGTGTTTCTTCTTCTCTTCAGTTCGGTTTTCTTTTGGAATCCATGGTGGCTATGATTACATCATTAACTCTAGGCTAAACGTATATAGGCAGGTCAGTTAACAGCACACTGGTTTGAAATATGTAATTGAGAAATAGTGGAAAATGTGTTGGAAACTTTTTTGATCTTTAATTTAAAATGTGTAAATCATAATGGATTCTCTTAAAAATTATTTATTGTCAAATGTGTGTTGAATGTCAACTTCTCTCAGGAATGTCACCATGAATGAGAATTTATCTGCGTCAGAAGTGGCGTACGGACGAAACATAGGACGTGCGTATGCTTAGAAATATTTAGATTTATAAAACTCTGCGCACGCCCTACGCTGTTTTCCCTTTATAAATCACAATCAACTCAAATATGTGGCGCAGCTTTTGCGGCTTCATGTTGCACCCATAGTTGGCCATAAATATTCAGTGAAACGCAGACCAAATTAATATTACTTGATTGAGAAATCATGGCAAACACAGAGGAAAATCAAAAAACAAAAATTCACTCAACGTGAAGTAGAAATGATTGTTGGAGAGGTGGAAAAGAGGGGGAAAAAGTTGTTTGGAGGCCACTGTGTGGGCATCACTAATGCCAAAAATGTGTTGGAGTGGCAAAACATTACAGACGCTGTGAATTCCGCAGCATCAGAAAGTCGGACCATGGCCGAAAAAAAAAATGGTCAGATACTAAAAAGCATTTAGCACTTCATCGCGAAAGTATGTCTGCCACGGGTGGGGGAAGATTAATTACATTAGTGAGCAACATGTCTGCATCATAAATTATGTGGACATTGATGGAATGAAAATGCTTACGATTAATGAAAGCATTTTCTTTCTCATTCGGTGCCCTTATGGCAACATGAGTGCAGTCAATAGCACTGTTTACATTTAGGAAACCAGACATAGCTGAACTTGTGCTTTTGTTTTTGCCTGTTTACCTGCCGTGTAGTGAAACTTCATGTAATTATGCAACAAGCCTATTATACCTACTAACACGTCTGGCATAACCCGGCTAAGGGTTGACTGAGAAATCCCTGACCTGTCAGCCAATTCCCTCTGGAAAGTGGCAGTCACCAGAAATGTTGTTATGAGTGTTATGAAAGGCGCAACTAAATAAAATGCACTATCAGGCTATTATTAAAATCTTCTTACAGCGCAAGATCAGCCATTGTGTGTCATTACACATTGTGATGGAATGGCTTTTTATAACCATCCATTTGACTCTATCAGATAATCTACAGATGTCAGTATTAATCTACTTGTAAATGGGAAATAGTTCTGTGCAAATGGAATTTCTTGCACCTTTCAAAATGTTTAAGACATGCGTCACGATGGAACACATTTAAAAATGAAACGAACTAAATGCATATAAATTTACACTATGATTCTGTAGCTGATGATGACATATACTATGAAACCAACTTTTTCCAATGGACTATAAAGACTATATATCTATTATCTATTTATTGTCTTTTTATTATCTATCTATCTATCGATCTGCTCCGCGAGACAGAGACATCAATGAGAATATCAGTTTTAAACATGATTTTGTTCTGTTTACCATATTATTTATGAGGAGGAATTATGGTACATAACACTTATTGCAAATATGTCTTCATTTGCATTTAGGGCTACGTTACAATCTTGTTTTATTTTGTTTGTTTTTCAATGCAGGCTGTTAATTGTAAGCATGACTTTGTGAAATCTTTATATTATTAATGAAAGGCGGTATTTTCGATTTTGTTTACACTGGGTGAGAGTTTCCGTGAAGCACCGCACAATTTCCCGTCCAGTTTGCTTTTTATAAATCCCAATTATAAATCCCTTGCTTAGAGAGCGGCGTACATCTTCATTTGTGCATACGCCACGTTTATAAATGAGGCCCCAGGTCTTATTTTCACAGACTCAGGTACAACATAACCCATAAGTACTGTATTTCCTCATGTCTCAAATTATTTATTTCACATAATGCCAACAACATTTAACAAATTTATCCCCAACACTTTCCCTGGCTGGCACTAATAATGCACAACTAAAATGGTCCTTTGATAATCCAACAAAATGATTTTTGAGGTAAATTGAACTATTTTATATTTTGATTACATTGTAGGCATATTTCAATGGTGTTGAATCTATATATTTGTTTTTAATGCACAATCAGGAAAGCCTTATGAAAAACGTATACATTTTCATAAAATGAGTAATATCTTGGATGAGTGTGCTGAGGGCAACTGTAGCTGTAATCTACATAGTAACTTCTGAAATTTGTGTAAATTCTAGACATTCATTTTTCTTCATAATAATTAGACTAAACTTGGCTATGGTCCACATGAAAAAAATCTAAATAATTGGCAATTCAGGATTTCAAGTTGTGACTGGAGCGCAGTATCACAGTGCAGAAGAGTAGGCCTAGTCCAAGTTGTGACTGGAGCGCAGTATCACAGTGCAGAAGAGTAGGCCTAGTCCAAGTTGTGACTGGAGCGCAGTATCACAGTGCAGAAGAGTAGGCCTAGTCCAAGTTGTGACTGGAGCGCAGTATCACAGTGCAGAAGAGTAGGCCTAGTCCACAGAGCCTAGCCTACTGTTTTACAAGTCAGTGTATCAGTTTTATCTGTATTAATAAATTGTTGGGGAGGGTCATGCCTCTTTTCATAATCATTTTGGAGGGTCATAAAAAAATGTATTGCTGGCAAAGGGAGGGTCAGTTCTTTTTTGACTAAAGATCCAAAACTCCTCCGGTAGCCCCTTAAAAAAATAATTAGTACCTAAGGAGAAACAGGTGTAGCCATTGATTAGACAATTACACACTGAATAAAATTTATGCAGGCAATGAGATAATTGTCCGGTGTCAGTACAAATAACATCTAAGCACAAAGATGGCGCTGTCTGCAATGACATAAGCCATGACATCAGGGAACTAATTTAAAAACATGAATTACGTTATATTATATGGCAACATGTTTCAATTTTTTATGTTACACCTTCTTACTATTAGGCATATTGGTCCTTCTATTACATTGCACCTTCACATGTTACAATTATGTTGGACCTTAACATTTTGGAAATTATGTTGATCTTTAACGAAATTGCTCTATTCCATTGCGGCGGCTTCACACGATCATGGTGTATTCCACAAACTCCATAGCAATTTGAATTATATCAATCTTTTATGGTTAAGGTTAGGGTTAAGGTTAGGTATATGTTACTAAGATTAAGGTTTGGCATGATGTTACTGAGGATTAGGGTTAACATTAACATTACCAATCACAGACAATAGCCTGTTTAGAGAAACAAATGTGCATTGTTGTGGAACGGAAAAAAACAAACATCACTTACAGATTTGAACTCACGACCATCAGGGTGAAGGTTGGTTACTTAAATGCCCATCCGTCATCCCTGACCGCAAGCCCCTAAAAACAGTCACACTATATAACACTAACTACACTCAAAACCGCTCCTAGTTTCAGGGTTGCGCAGTGACAGCCCTTGTCATATGTTCATATTTCATGTAATTGGCCTTGTCATATGTTTCACGTAATTGGGTTTTACAAAATAGTTCCCTGGAAATTTAATTCATGTGATTTAGGGCTGGTACAGTAAATGCATATGCTACTACTAATAACTATTTGAGGATACCAGAAAATAAACATATTTAAC
Source organism: Umbra pygmaea (assembly GCA_016801145.1). NCBI lineage: Eukaryota > Metazoa > Chordata > Actinopteri > Esociformes > Umbridae > Umbra > Umbra pygmaea. The sequence continues at coordinate 35,013 of JACXGM010002535.1, forward strand.
CTCTACTGAAGGTGACACCTACAGTTTCTTAGAGAACTTCACATTCCAGTCCATTTTTATCAATATTATTGGTTGTCCCATTTAATTTGCTAAAGCTATTTCACACATGGTTAGCTACAGGATGAAAAAGACTCCTGGGGTGTAGATTTAGGAAGCCTCCCTAAGCATTTCCCAGATCTCTAATCAGCAGGCAGACTGCCATTTGTGCTAACACACTAAGAAATCTCATTCAGATTATTTGTTTTATTTCCCATATTGAGCATAAATCAGCTAACGGCATTGCTAAGACACTTTACAAAGTGCTTAGAGAAGTCAAATTGGTAAATGCTCAGTAATGTCCTGTATTTGATTTTGTCTCCAAGTATTGTATTTTCTAATACCACTGTTTATATTGATAAAGGGACAAGAGCAGTTTAACAAAAATAAAGATATTCACCTTACATTGCAGAGACAATGATACATTAGGATAAAATACAGCAGAGTAAGAGTAGAGAAGAAATACAGTGGGGCCTGACCCCGTGGCCTCTGACCTGAGACGAACAAGAGCAGGAGTGGTGAGGACACCAACACAGCGACACTGAGCTACAAAGAGGACTGGGTTGCTGTAGATGATGACAGAACCTCTTCCGAGAGACTCAGAACTAATGGATGGTTGGTGCTTGAATGGATGTAACACTGACATGTTACTGTTCAGAACCAATGTTGATCAACAACACTACAAGACCCCTAGAAATCCATTTGCACACACACACAAAATGCAGTGAGAAAGTGTAAAAAGCGACCACAGGACACAATAATTTGGTATGTTCAAGCTACTTCATACACACTATGCATGAAATAAATTCATTCCATCCTGGGTAGAGGAACTGGTTATTAAGATTCCTCTTGATTAGATCTACTGTGGTCAACATAGCAGTAGCTTTGCTGTGAATTTAGTTACACCTAAAGTTATTAAAGCCAAATTACATTTTTTCCTGATATAGATATGTAGGTCTATTCAACGTCTTTTCAACCACAAATACATATTTTCAACCTCAATTGCTTAGTGGGAAGGCTGAACAACCACACATGCATTCACTTGCCAATGTTCAGAATAAAGTAGTTACATATCCAACACGCACTTCCAGCAAAACCAGCAATTCAGTAAACACTTAATATGAATCCCAGCTCTTATTGATCAGAATCAATGTTGATCTGTGTATGAATCCAATCAGACACACTCTACTGTACAGCAAGGTACTAGAATAACAGTAGGACAGAGTGAATTGATACAGTATTCTGTGTCACAGCTATTTCCTGCAAAGGCCTAAGCCCAGCTGGCAAACGTTTAATTCCACCCTGGCCTGTTCCCTCAAAGTGAGCTGAAATAAAGATTCAATATAAAGCCTAAAAACGCTGCCCATTTTTACAGTCAGTAAGCTCGGCTCTGCTGTTATCACAGATTGCCACTGAGCCATTTTTTATCCTTCACCTTGTTTGATCCACATACAGGAAATATTTTTCTATCCCTCCTCTCCCTTCTTCATCCCATCCTTTTTCCTTCCTCTTTCCTTACCTTCCTTTCTAAATCTTTGCCATTCTTTATCTCCCTCTCCATCTTTTTTTCTCAATCCTTTTGGATTGTTTGGAAGAATGTATTTATGCAACATCTGGCTAACAGACAGTATTACGGTACGTGCATGGAAATAGAATACAACCCAAATTCCGAAAAAGTTGGGACAGTATGGAAAATCCTTAAAACATAAAAAATTAGACAATTAAAAATGATATTCACCCTGTACTATATTGGAAACACATTATTAACACAGTCCTTACCCAAGAGAAGGAGTTTAAGTATCTCAGGGCCTTGTTCGCGAGTGAGGGTGAGTGTGAGATTGGCCGGAGAATCAAAGCAGCTGGGTCAGTGTTGCATTTCGCTTTACCGCACCATTGTGAAAAGGCAAAGACCTCAACCTACTGGTCAATCTCCGTTCCTACCCTCACCTATGGTCGTGAAGGCTGGGTCATGACCAAAAGAAAGAGATTGCGTGTACCAAAATGGAAGGTGACTGGCATCTCCCTTAGTGATAGGGTGAGAATCTCAGTCATCCGAGAGGAACTCTGAGTAGAGCCCCTGCCAGTTATATAGATAGTTCGGGCATCTCGTAAGGATGGCCCCTGTGCTCCTCCCTAGGGAGGTGTTCCAGGCACGTCCAGCTAGGAGGCCTTGGTGAAGACCCAGGACTAGGTGGAGAGATTCGGTCTCCACACTGGCCTGGGAACACCTCGTATCCCCCAGTCAGAGTTGGTTAATGTTGTCAGGGAAAGGGAAGTTTGAGGTCCCCTGGTAGAGCTACTTCCCCCAATACCCGACCCTGGATAAGCGTTTGAAGATAAGATGATGAGATTATCAACACATGTGATGTATTATTTTGTAAATTTTTTTTTTTTAAATATACACTAATTTCAAATCTAATGACTGCAAAACATGCCAAAGGAGTTGGGACAGTTGACTCTTTACCACTGCCTAACATCACCTTTTCTTTTAATAACACTTGTTAAGCGTTCGGCCACTGAAGACACTGGTTAATTCAGTTTAGCACATGGAATGTCCCCCCATTCAGTCTTTATGCATGTCTCAGCTGCGCAACTGTACTGAACCTTTGTTGCCTTATTTTGCACTTCATAATGCAACACACATTCTCAATTGTAGACAGGTCAGACTGCATTCAGGCCTTGCTAGCATCTGAACTCTCTGCTTCCGTAACCATGCGCTTGTAATCTGAGCAGAATTTGGTTTTGCATTGTCCTGCTTGAAAATGCAGTGAAATCCCTGGAAAAGACTTTGGCCCTCATTTATCAAACGTGCGTAGAAACCAGCGTAGATCTGAGCGCAGAAATCGTCTTACGACGGGGCTCACGTGTGATTTACAATACGTTTGTATAACTCCAATTCCAGTGTACGAATGAATGGGTGTTGATAAATCAGACTGTTGAAATCAATTGTAAATGAAATATAATGTGCATGGGTTAGAGGCCTCGCCCTTAGAATTTACGACATGGATAAACATCCTGGCATCACATTTGATCTGAACGTTGATTGAATGAAAGTTTTTACGATTGATAAATGCATAATCATTCATGGATGGTGGCTACAGGCGCAGTACAATCAGTACAGTATATTTTTTTATTTATTGACTGAAATTGTTGTATGCCTAATTAAGCCCTCATGTTCTAGGACATCTCGAAATGAAAGCGAAAAAAAAAACCACTTAAAAGCAATGTGCTGTATGCAATTAATTCGTAATTCTGAAATGTAACTTGCAATTATGTGCAAGTTACCCATGCCATGGGCACTGACACACCCCTATAACCTGACAGATGCTGGCTTTTGGACCTGACACTGAAACCAGCTTGATGGTCCTTTGGACCGGAGAATACAGTGCACAGTGGCTGTTTTGTTTGAAAACTATATGAAATATTGAATTGTCGGATCACAAAGCACAATACCACTGTGCTACTGTCCATCTCAGATGAGACCGAGCCCAGAGAAGTCAGCAGCACTTCTGGACAGTGTTGATGTCTGGCTTCTGCTTTATATAGTAAGTCCTTAACTTGCATATGTTGATGCAACGGCGAATGGTGTTGACTTACACAGTTTTCCCAAAATATTGGCATAGGAATACAGCTTTCTACCATCTTGGCTTAGCTTCTAAAATAACCTGTTAATTAAGGAAGATTTGCTAACTAAAATATGTTAGCAGTGCACTGAAATGCCAATTGCAAAGGAGGAAGTACCGTATTTCCTCAAATAAAAACTGGGCCTTTCTTTACCTCTACTGCTGAAGGTAACAAGCTTTTATTTGAAGCAGGCTTTTTCAGAGGCACGCCTTTATTTCTAATTCCCTCTGTTTGATAAGCATAATTGGCTATATTTTAATGTCAATCCTTATTCCAATTTGCCCTTTTATTGCTGCATTACCTTGTTAACACAGTCTCAACACTTCTTGTAAACATTCCAATAAGTAGTTGAAAATTCAAAAGGTTGCTTGCACTGAATGGGAGCCATGTTACTTCCAATGTAGTTGCTGCCATATACCTGTACGTTACTACAAACAACACGAGACTGAGTAAAACATACAGCCGCATTGACAGAAATACCGGTAAGACAATAATACTGAGCGATACTAATTCCTGCTTCCGCGAGCTGCAATTCCGTTCATTTTCCGTCCAACCCCAGTTACCCTGAGTTAGCATTTCATCCTGGTAATGAGTAGTGTCACTTGTGCTAAATTAGGTTTGGAACAAAAACCTACAGAACGGCGGCTTGCAGGAGCATTAAGTACCATAATCCAGAAAAAACAAAGTCTTGAAAATAGCATGAATATATTGATGAATCTATTAAATTAAAGTGGTAGAAATTAACATTACATTTAACTAGAATGCACTTTATATGAAAGGCACCAGGGGGATTATCCACACAAAAAAAGACTGGCCTTTATTTGTCCGTGTTGACCACGCCCACGGCCACTTTCAGAGGCCCAGCGTTTCATTGACTACCGGTTTTTAGTTTAGGAAATACGGTAAGAATTCACATCTAAACTACCAAAATTTAAAAAAATACTACCAGCTGGAATTCTACTGGAAAAACAGTGAACTGAGATAAGACTCTTTATGTGTTAAGGTTCTTTCTATGTATTATGCACTTTCAGTTATGTTTGTGTCCATTTGCTATTGCCAATGTATTGCATTGTTGATTTTAGTTATAGTGTTCTGTCCCTTTAAGTACATGTGACACCTCTCTCTAGTTTGGCCATGGCTAGGATAGGTATAGGTTAGGTTGGTATCTTGTAGATCTAATTAATGATTATGTTCAGCTGTGATCTATTAGTTAGTTTGCTCTGTATAAACGGTGGCCAAACTAGAGGGAGGTGTCGGGCATTGATTATCTGTCTGTGTGATTATTGTTATGTGTTGGATATTCTGCTATTTTCCAAGTGTGAAACTAATATGTAAGTAGTGTGTAGTGTAAGTTGTAGCTTGCAAGATTGCGTATGCTCTTTATATTTATTTTAAGCATCTATGCCGCTATAGAGCATGGTGTACAGTTAGAATCATTGTGTCTCCAGTTATATTCAGTTGAGATTTGTGTACGCTCTGTAACTGACAATGTATTCATTAAAACATTAGTATTTGCTAAATATATACAGTTGTGCTACTCGCTACCACCTGCCATTACTCTGCCTTTTACACATCCTAGACTGTCCACCATTAAATTCAACAACTGCATTCTGCTTTGGTACCCTCCTTCTACACCACACATAAACTGTGACAGCTGTGCTGTTGGCATGCAGGTGCTATGCTACTGGCTTGTAAGTTGTTTCTGATGGTAGTTTTGGAGCCTTTCTGACCCCAACACCCAACTCATTTCTGCAATTCTCCAGCTGTGATTGTTGAAACTTCTTTGGCCACTTAAAGGAAAATATGTAAAACATATATTGGTAACACTTTATTTAACGCCCATATGCATAATGCATTATAACGCATTATACATATACTTACAATGTAATAATTATGCATTATAAGCATAGTTATAGACACTTTTAAAGACTCATGAATACTCATAATCCTGTATACAAATATTCATAATGCATTATAAGTATAATCATAATCACTTATAATGTACAACAACATAGTGCTTTATACAGCGTTACAATGATCCTCTGTGTGAATCATTGCAGCACTTTATCATTACTGCATTATTATCTCTTATGATGTGTTATAAGACACTATAAAGTAATCTTTGGTTGCTTTAGGTAAAGTGATGAAATGCCTATGGCATATATAATACATGTGGTGATTTTTGTATGCTTTAAGTGAAGTCAAACAAATAAAAAAAACATAACAAAACTGTTATTTTTTCTTACTCCGCTTTATTAAAGAACCTGAATAACACATTGCCACATAATGCTGCAGTTGGCAATTTGGCCCTCACAACACATTTTTCTGCTAATCCTAAGAATATATGGGAATCAAACCTCTAACTTCAGAGTAGCTTTGACTATGCTCCAAATATGTAGCTACAGAGGACTACAAGATGGAGCAGACATATTTCAGTTATTGCTAAGTATGACAACAAAATCTGCAACCATTTGCCATCTATTTAAATTGTAAAAATACATTTGGAAAACTTCTGTGACAGAACGTATTGGTTTATATGAAAAATGCATAGCTTGTATTTTCCCTCTCGCTGTCATTTAAATTTGCGCAAATCATCTTCCGATCAGTGGTGGAAACATATTAATGGCTTGCACCTACACAGAAGTCTGCCCGTATTCATAATGTTTCGTTCCCAGACAAGATTGCAGATTATGGCATTGGATAGATGGATTTAAATGTCTCCTCCACCGACCACTGTTTCACTTTTGAATCCATCTTTCTTCAACCTTTCTACTATCTTTAAAAAAGAAAAATACCCATGTACGTGTGGACAATGCCTAAATCCCATATTGCTTGAACTGTAAACCCAGACATTGGCCCAGTGTAAAATGCAACATGAAAAGATAAACAGTTACTGGTATATAGCTGTAGAGTATTATGCATTCAGCAGAGCATGAAATAGACTTGTCTAGGCATAGCATTAACATGAGATTCAACTGAGAGGGTAAAATTTATTTGATGATTACGAGCTGTATGTAGGTTACGTCACCCTGGTCTTCATTGCTGTAAGGGCTATCAGAGAGAGATTAAAAAGACAATGCAATACAACACTATAATGAATCTTTAATGCAAACAACACATTTGTAACCTCTACCATCTCCGCTTTTTCTTCTCATCTCGCAAATTGAGTGTTAAATAGTTACCAGCTTTACACTGTCTACCCTCATTCTCAGTCTTTTTTTTTCATTTTGTTCATGTGTTTTTCTGTACTTACACATGCCTTTTGTCTGTCTTATTAATATAGTTTTTTGCTAACCAACCGGGAGAGAGGATGATATGCTTAAAAAAAGTTTGGTAAACATAAAGAATCTCGACAACATGAACATGCAGTAGTTCTAGACTAGTTTCAACATACATTTCTGTGCAACTCAGCATGAACTCCTGTCAATCCTAGAATGAAACATTTCTCCCCATTCACTTTGCGCTTTCTATGTGGAGCTGGGCTGCAGTGTTTGAATTCTGAGACCTCATTTGCAAAAGGACAGCCAGCTCAGGTTTTCTGGCATATCAGCGTGAAGAATCGATTTGCTTTTTCTCTAAGTCTAGCTGACTTTGATGAAAGCAGTTCAAATGTCTGTCGATTCTTCCTTGGGCCTCTAACGATGCATCTGGCAGCAATGGTAGGTTTATGTGTGACTGCAAATATAATCTGTCAAATACAATATTGATGTGCAGTTCATAAACGATTTGTTAATTTTGAACAACTCTATTTTTTTTAGACTTGTTTAATGGTATCGTTCAATTGAATGGCTGGAAACAGTAGTCTCAGTAGCTGTTTGCTTTACGTTTTCAAAGCCGCTTCAACTAGCCTCTAAGTTAAAAGGGCTTGTGAACAACTGAATCAAATTCAAAGGAACAGTAAGCAAATTCACCAGTAAGGGTTCTGGCATGCTTATGGGTGTTACTGACTCTAATGAACGTAATTACTAGAAAGATTCCTCTTTCTACTAAAGGACTAGCCTGGAAAAATCCAGACCCAAATCCGGAGGAGATATGGGTCTGGGATCTAGTAATGAAAATGACCCAGCTCGAGGGGCGGCACCAAGTATGCATTTGAAAAGCTCACTGTACGCAATTGGATATAACTACGACCTATCACCAGGTTTTTTTCCGCTAAGCACCAAACAGCAAAAACGTCCTTCCTAAAAAGGAACAATTCGAGCACCGTCTTCTGTCCCTCTTTTAGACAAAAAGCCAAGTCTAACTCGTTCATTGTAGTGGCCAAAGCTGTTTTAAACAACTGGTGTTATTGCGATCTTACAATGTTTACTAATGACTTCGAGATCGCAGCGCTGTCGTCATCTGTTTAACACACTTCTGGCACGCCTATATCAGATACACCGATGTGATTGGTGCAGCTCGGCTACAAGGGCATAGTTAATGAGCAGAATTACTCGGTGCCAGAGTAACTTGCTGAGCAAATTCAAACTGTGCTCTCGCGAGAACTCTGGATTTCCAGGGTACTAAAGGACTTGAAAAGATCAGAGTCAGTAAATAGGGTCATCTGTCCCTCAATAAAATACAGTAACACATTCATGCAGGCACACACACACAGAACTATAGTTCTTTATATAGCTGCAAAATTAGACCTGAAGTAAATCTTTATTTCTTTAAAGCCAGATGTAGTATCCATTCTAAACTAGCTATGACACTTTGTGTATGAATTTTTTTGTTCAAAAAGTTAAACATCAAAAATCAGTGGAAGGTGTTGACATCTTATGTACATTGAGGATATCTTTTAAACTAATGAGAACAGGTATTTATGAAGAATGCCTTGCTATTTATATACAAACAGTAGATAGCGAGCTAGTTTTGGTTAGATTAGTTGCCATGGTATCATCCTTGGGAGTGTATGAGTTAGTGGCTCCAGCTCCACTGACTCCATGTCATATGTTGTGTTTTACCCAAACTCACAGTGACATCACCTTCACTACCTAACTCACAGTGACATCACCTTCACTACCTAACTCACAGTGACATCACCTTCACTACCTAACTCACAGTGACATCACTTTCACTACCTAACTCACAGTGACATCACCTTCACTACCTAACTCACAGTGACATCACCTTCACTACCTAACTCACAGTGACATCACCTTCACTACCTAACTCACAGTGACATCACCTTCACTACCTAATAGTTTGTCTGTCCAGTCTGGCAAATATCCACAGCTGGTATAATTTTCATTCATTAGTGCTTGTATTTAAGTACATGTGTTTGTTTGGTTATTTGTCATTCATTGTCACAAGTTGATGTGTGTGATAGTTGTAATTTCGTATGTTCTAAGATAGCAGAAAAAATATGTACAGTGTGTGTTTTGACTCATCTAGTCATTTTGATTTTGAAGTATTTTGGATAACAACACCATTTTATTTATCTTTCGCTTAGTGATGGGAAATCAAGGCCTTCTGAAGCATGTGAGGCTTCCGTCAAATTGGGACAAAAACTGAAATTTATAAATATGGTCATGGTGGGCGTTCTCATCGGCAAGCGGCTTCATCTAATGACATTGATGCTTAAAGCAACATTTATCACATGGTGACCATTCAAAACGTGTCATTCTGGTCCAAGATCATTTTAGCTATGTTAGAAATGTAAATGTTTTTTACATTAAACAAACTGGGTAGAAATCTCGAGTAAAGTCTTGAGCTGTCAGGGTTGTGCGTCCCATCACTACTTTTGCTATTGTCTCTGCCTGTTCCATGCACACTGACATATTGTCAAATTTTTTCAAACCATGCATAGTTCCAAAGAATGAATTTTACCATTTGGATAAAGTGAAAGATTGGCAGGTACAGTATACACCTTATTCAACGTGTGAAAGAGATTTTAATATTGGGTACAAGCAATCGCCTGCAAGATGTCAACAAATGTGAAAAGGTAAATTGTGAAAACAGCTCCTGCAATTCAGGCATTTTAAAGTCAAAAGCAGTGGAAATGTATGTTAATAGCTAATATCTAATAGCTAATATCTAATAGCTAATAGCTAATATCTGCGATTTGAGATAAAATCAATACAAAATCTAAAAAGTAATGCTATTTATTTGAACTATTGAATCTTGCATTAACAAACAGAACCATTTGTTTTCATGGCCCTGTATTCCACCATGTAACTTGAATGAATTTATTCCATGTGGTCTTTAACACAAAACAAGGTAATTATGCATATTGAGCCTAAGTTCGCTTTTTTTTTGGTTCACTTTACAGGAAGTGAACCAAAAAACTGTATTTTATAACTTTTCCTCTGGAGTTTATTTCTTCTGGAGTACTGTCATTGCAATCTTGTGGTGTTTTTGTGTATGGTAACAGTTCTGATCCTAAAATCAGGATTACATTTTTAAATCAATAGCCTATTTTGTGTCAAATAAATATATTTCTTCAGTAGTTTTGTAATAAGCAGGATAAAGCAGAGTGAGCGGGTCATCGTTTTGCTTCGGGTTTAATTCGAAATGACCAGTGTTTTTCGAAGTCTGTTCCTCATACAGTAGGATAGTGTTTCCTCCTGTTAAAATGATTAGCACTTTCCTCCGTAGTTCGGAATTGGTTTAGGGAGGGGAAATACTCCACAACTCCATGCCTTGTCTGATGCTCATAGTGTTCGCCTTGTATTACAATATTTAAACGATAGAAACACCAAAGCATAATCAAAACCACCAAGATCGCATCAATTTGGTATTGTTCCATTATTTCTGAGACCAGGAATTGACGGCAAGTTTTCCATGGACTTTTCAATGGAATTCCATTGCTAAGCAACAGCCTGGCCATATGACGTTTGTTGACAGTGTCTTGTGCGTTTGACAAAGTACAGTGTGAAAGCAAGCTGAACCAAATGAAAAATGTAACAGTGTTGCAACTTCACCCCTAAATCACACTGCCCCTCATTTATCAGATGTGCGTAGAAACCAGTGTAGATCTGAGAGGAGAATTCATCTTACGACGAGACTCGTGTGATTTACAAAACATTCGAATCACTATGATTCCAGCGTACAAATGAACGGGTGATGATAAATCAGACAGTTAAATTCAATCGTAATTTAAATATCACACCCACATATATGCATGTATTAGAGGGCTCGCCCTTAGAATTTACAACATGGATAAGCGAAATCCAGCAAAGAAAAGGAATTTCTCTGGGATAAAAAGAGACGTTCAGGTCTCAGGTGCAGGTCAACCGCTTGGTTTTATTTGGAAGCTTTAAATCAGGCATCGATTGTTTAAGTAAAATGCGCTGTTGAGATTACTGCTACAGTCATTGAAAGCGATTAACAAGAACCTGAAGTGCATTTTAAATAAATGAATTATTTTCACTGTACATTCCACGTTGTATTTTTTAAGGTGCTTTCTTACCCAAGATAGCACTTACTATATTAAAAGTGCAGAATAAGATCCTGTCTCCTTCGTAGAGCCCCAATTGGTGGCAGTTGTGGCCATTGATCTTCATTGAATGGCACCGTTCTCCAGCGCAATATCGTGGAGAACCCCCATGCCATAATTATGTTGCAGGGCTGTTGCAGGGGTTTATAGCAGCCCCTCTCCCTCCACGCTTACCCAAGACAGAGCCACCTACCCTTAAGCAAACATATACTACATCTCTCCACTGTGGTTCGTGTGCGTGTGTGCGCACTGCTAAACCTGCGCTCCTGCTTGTTTGGGGATTTGTAAGCTGTGTTATAAGGTACTCAGTCAGGGCATAACCTTTGTTAAATAGAAGAATCACATCCAACAGTTTCACCAAAGAACCATGTAGAATATTATAATAATTTTACGAGGGCGTAACTTACCAAGGAAATGACTCCAGCCATGTGCGCCCTCCTGTAGCCTTGTTCCAACGCTGCATAAAAAAAAAATAAGAGTTGCGCATCCCACCCGGCCACCGGGCTACCATATTTAGAACAAACATCCTGGCATCACATATGATCTGAAAGTTAATTAAATTAAAGTGTTAGCGATTGATAAATTTCGTAATTATTCATGGATGGTGGCTACAGATGCAGTACAATTAATTCGCCCCAATTGGAAACCCAGCAATCTCATAAAGTTGTCTTTTATTCATAGTTTGAATATACCAGAAAGGGACTTTCCAAAACTGCTGGCATAGTTCGACTATTGTTGGCTGTGCTAGACCTGTCCCTGATCTCCCGCTGAAAGGTCCCAATATCGAGAGCGCGCATTAAGGTTCTCCAGATCTGCCATCGCTTCGACTACAATCCACTGAGCCAGGTAATTATACCATGAACGCCGCTAGTCACACTAGAGAATTTGCGTACACGAGGTCAGACCAGACGTGAGATTTTATCCACTGAGTCCACCGAACTATAGTGATAACAACTTAAAATCGGATCTTTAAAATTTACATTGAAATCATCTGTTGGGTTGAAAAGTAATCAAACTGGTGACATATTTTACATACAGTTAGTGAGCTGCTGCTAGTGAGTTCACTGCCAGTTAGCTGATTCTTGTAAGAAGATTTAAAAATCAGTGGGAAACCACACTACAGGCTGATCCAACTTTGTAATTTCCTTAAAATAAGTCAAAATGAGGCTCAGTAGTGTGTGTGGCCTCAATGTGCCCGTATGACCTCCCTACAATGCCTGGGCATGCTCCTGATGAGGTGGCGGATGGTCTCCTGAGGGATGTCCTCCCAGACCTGAGGTCTGGGGAACGGGTGGGCCAGTCCATAGCATCAATGCCTTCCTTTTGCAGGAACTGCTGACACACTCCAGCCACAGGTGATCTAGCATTATCTTGCATTAGGAGGAACCGGTCATGCTGGAGGATGTTGCAGGATGTAGAATGTTCTCCATGGCATCTCCAGACTCTGTCACATCTGTCACATGTGCTCAGTGTGAACCTGCTTTCATCTGTGAAGAGCACAGGGCACCAGTGGCGAATTTGCCAATCTTGGTGTTCTCTGGCCCTCAGGCCCTCATACCACCCTCATGGAGTCTGTTTCTGACCGTTTGACTTCTTGCCACAGCTCGCATTGATATGCCATCCTGGTTGAGCTGCACTGCTGATGTATAATAATTATTAATCAAATAAAGAAATGAGCATTGTGAAAAGAGTAAATTAGATCACACATTTTTACACGTGGACCAGTTTATTCAGAAACAGAATCGAATAGACAACCAACACATTGTCACACAGCCTTTTTACCCAGATGGCCCACACTTCATACACCCTTACTACCTGCCCCTTCTAACAATCACTCACTGGGCAAGATCACCTTTAACCTAGGCTTAACCATTGCTATATTAAATCTGACCAGGACATTCCTGATCCCCTTTCCTGTCTTCTCCACTTCTTAAAGGCCAAAAAAAACTAACTGACCAACCCTTATCTAAACAGTCTGTTTCATTCATTCCCTAAGACAATGATTTGACCCAGCTTGACTCAACTTTTACCACCCCCGATTGTAAAGGAAGCAACCATTTCTTAAACAAGAATAACAGAAGGTTTTTCACATTTCTGCAAGTTATAAATTTGACATACAATTACTGTATTACACAAAATATTTGCAATTATAATGACTGCACTTGTCGAAACCTCCTCAAAAACATCCAACATGACGGTACTGGGAACACATTTCCAGATATTGTTAAATGAAAGGACATTCCATTTACGTTTAGAATACCAATTGAATACTTTACTATGATACAGTGAGTTCTCACATTCATTCCTGTTTACGGGAAATAACTCCTCACTTCCTGAGCCACTTGTGTGGGTTGTAGACTCCTTCTCATGCTTCCACTAGAGTGAAAGCACCGCCAGCATTCAAAGGTGACCAAAACATCAGTCAGGAAGCATAGGAACTGAGAAGTGGTCTCTGCTCACCACCTGCAGAACCACTCCTATTGGGGGGTCCATCCATCCATCCATCCATTTTCATCCGCTTATCCGTGATCGGGTCGCGGGGGCAGCAGCTCCAGCAGGGGACCCCAAACGTCCTTTTCCCGAGCCACATTAACCAGCTCCGACTGGGGGATCCCGAGGCGTTCCCAGGCCAGGTTGGAGATATAATCTCGCCACCTAGTCCTGGGTCTTCCCCGAGGCCTCCTCC